>JARFTM010000150.1:0-79645 GCA_030278935.1 Trichoderma polysporum | reverse complement strand
CTGTACCTTCGCTCTTGTACCGTACCTGTATCCAGCTGCAGGGGGCAAGGATGCCCAGCACTACAAACCCTGGGCCAATCATGGCCGCCCCGGACATCCGCTGATGCTGGTGGTACTTAATATATACGAGCGCTTCAAACGGAGCACACGCAAATTCGGTCACCGGCGTCCATCATTTCGGCCAATGGACCGCCTCGCACGCGGTGGAGCGGCTGGTCCTGCCATCGTTGCTGTAAATTGAACGGCATGACTTATCTGTCCATCTCATCACATCCTTGGACGTTTCAGTTGGCACTTCAATTTGTGTGCTCCTCCCCGTTAATCTTGGTGACATTGACAACCTGCGTCTATCTTGTTTTTTGGCTCCATCACCTGCATTCTGGTCTATATATGAAGTGCAACTAGTAGTAGCCGCCATTGTTCGGAGATTGCGTGCCAATACGAAATAGGCGCTGGCCGAGTGTTATTTGCAAAAACCCTCAGTCGTTTAGGATATAGTACGAGTAGTAGAGTATATATGAGTATCACCAGCAGATGACATGACATGATGATGAAGGTTGTTTGGTTCCAGCTGCGTCGAGGCGCCGCCATCCTACAAGTAGCTCACCGTTATATCCAGTTTATTAGCGTCATACCCTTGGACGTGGCCGTGATGGAGATGGTCCGCGCCCACATTCTTCTTTTCTTCGTTGGACCAACCACTATTGGAAGGTCTGAGTAGTGTTTCGCACGGGACACAACTCAGATTCCTATCTGCCTTGTTCCGCGCTGGCCCCTACGATCGGCTGCTACCGAGCTATGAATACATGTATACTAGTTATGTCGTAGAGATGATGGAGCTCTTGGCGCCCAATGATGTTTAGACTTGTATTTTCTGGTTTTACTGACCTTCTTCTTTCTGTTCTTCTTTTTGCTTGCTTTTTTTCTTTCCGCGTACCTGGTGGATTTCATGACAAGGAATTCACATAGTAGAGAGCTTTGTGAAGGATCATCCCGATCTATACTGAGCAATAGTGCTAGGCTCTCTCTGGTAATATTGGCTAGCTTGCGGTAATAGGATTGACTATTGCAATCCGCTGACGCGTAACCATATTATTCCGTTCCATCACCTACTAGTATCCAAGTTCACCAAAATCCAGCCTCTTCCTAGTAGTCGTAGCACTCTTCAACTCGTGACTTCCGTGCCGTCTATCCGGAAGCACAGGTAGAGTTTCAAATAGTCTTGCCGATCCCAATCGCGGTCAAAATGGCCGCGCCTATGCCGCAATTGCGTCGTCATCGTGAATAGGAAAACCGCTACGTTCACCGATGAACGCCATGATTTATGCCTCCATTGCATTGATGGCGTTGAAGCTCAATTGGTTCACCGAGCTTGATTCGGGCTGAGAGTATGCCTACCCTAGAGCCTTGCGAAGAAATGCGGGGTGGCAGCTAGGCAGCGCTCAGTCTGAGAGGGCACAGTATGAAATATTTATTTAGGTAGATTTAGAAGCATGGCAGCGATGCCTTCTAGAAAATTAGAAGAGGATGCCTGCATCGTAGTTGAATACGTACCTAATCGTCGCTTAAAGGTGCAGCTGGTTGACTCCCCCAAAATCTAAAATATTAGGTACCTGGGTACCACGAAGAGAAAGAAAGAAAAAAAAAAAAAAAACTTCTTTGCTGACCTACTATTAATCTCGTCTTCATAGTCTTTAAAATGGCCTTCGTCAACCAACTCATGCTTGGACCACAATCATGTGCGCTAGAGATGTCATTCTCACACTTTAAGCACACATGAATGTGAAGATCCGGTGAGGGGGCCACCTTCAAAGTGATCCTACGGCTTGGCCTTTCGGTTCCTAAATCCCTCAAGCCTCCAAGGCGAACAATGGATGTCACGCCTTGGTGCAGATTAGCGGCGACTGTTAGTATGGTGAAATGAAACAACATGGTGCAAGTCGTGAATCTAGGTGGCCAGCTGATCGAATCAAACTGGCGTGGACATTTCGCTGCGCCGCCTCATTTCATAGCCCTGCGAAGGAGCCAAAGCAGCAGTTTGGATGGCATCGAGAGCATATCTGGAGCACCAAGTACGTACATGGGTACGGAGGAAAGGTACTCCGTTCCAGTGCGGCTAAAAATAACAAGCTTGCCGTCCCATTCAATTGGGGCGTGAACGGGGCCAATATAATTTCCCATTTACGACGTCCTACAGCTCACGACTATTTTTTACGGTCTGGAGGATGAGCTTCATTTTGTCCTGGAAGCGCACGCTTTGATTCCATTGACTATATGTGGTATTGAACAAGTGCCGAAAATCACATACATTCAGCCACCAATCACGCCCCGTCGGTATTCGCCTGTCTATATGCACTCCGTAACGTGGGGCCGTAAAGAGTCACCCGGCGACCGCATCCGTGCTTGCGTACCATCAGGCAGGAATATCTGCGCGCGCCCTTCGAAAGGCATCTACAATGAACTTACAACCCTTTGACAGCGGCAGCATGTCGTTTCCTGACCCCTCTGACTTCGATTATGCCGCCTATCTGCAGCCTGACGACATGGGCTTCGTAGACGGTATGCCAGGCTATTCGACGGGAGCGTTATCGGAGTCGTCAGGAGGAGTTAATACGCCTCCGTATTCTAGCTCTAGGAGTCTGTCTAGTAGCAATAATAACAATAACCACCTTGATCTAAGTCTTCGCCGGCTGCCGACCCAGCAAAGACAGCAGCGGCTGGAGAGAAGGGGCCATACCAAAAGTCGTCGAGGATGCTACAACTGCAAGAGGCGGCGCATCAAGGTATGCACTCAAGCCATCACCGCGCTTAATACAGTAGAGGGACTGGGCAGCTCATGTTAGACGACGGTTCTAGTGTCAAGAAACACACCCAGCCTGTGGCAACTGCGTCAAAACGGGCTTGAATTGCGAATACCCTGCTTCGCCGCAGATTACACATCAAGTATGTTTTAACGAGCGTTTTGACGAGAGTTTAATCGTACAGTCAACCTCCAGTGTCGAATTTGGCTGACATTTTGAGCAGCCGCACAATCAGATACCATTATTCAGCTTGCAGGATATGCGATGCTTCCAGCACTTTTTGACCCAGTGCTACCCTCACCATCCGCTGAGGCAAGAAGAGATTTGGACGCACGAGATTCCAAGCATAGCACATAACGTATGTTGGAAGCTCTCTTGGCACCATGCCTGTAGACTTGCCCAGTTTCCAGTTATTGACTAGTACAACTGACAAACTCTTCGCTAGCACGAGTTTCTTATGCATGCCATCCTCGGGTATGCGGCCTCTGAGTTGATGCACACAGATAATAGCCTCGCGCCGGTGGCTATGAATCACCGTATTAAAGCGGTCAAGGCGATCAAGAAGCGATTAACAGATGCATCAAGGATAGAGACGACCTACGAGGAAGCCAACGCTCTAGTAGCTACCTGCTTCGCACTGACTTTCCAATCGGTTAGCCTCGAGGACGGATTAGCCGAGTACATGACATTCATCCGCGGTATTGTCATTGTGGGGATACAGATGATGTTCAAGAGTATCAAGCCTCTTTTTAGTAATCTGTTTGACTCAAACCAAGACGAAGTCCTTGCGCCGTATATGGAAGGGCTGCCACTTATTCAGAAGGGATGGGCGGAGACGGCCGTTGAGTCCATCACCAACTTGGGACCGCTTTGCACGCGGCAGGTCGAAATTGAATACCACGAACAGCTCATGACCATTTCGTCTCATCTACTAACCAATTCTTTCGAAGGTAAGATGATTTTTATATCCACTGTTATGTTGACTATCACACTGACATATCTCTTCCTTCGGCAGCATACAAGGCCAATTCGAAGCAATATGCGTGGTGGATGATGCTACCCCATGCCTCGTTCCAAGAGCTTATCGACGCTAATAACCAGGTCATCATTCTGTTGCACTCACACTGGATAGCATTATCGCAAATCATGGCTTTTATCAATGAACAAGAGTACGAATTGCGAGAGAAGCATCCCGTTCAGCAGGATAACAGCCGTATTGACCCAGGATTCATCCGCTGGCTCAAGCATCTCAATTCGCGTGTAGATTTTGCACACCAAATGTTCAATCAGTGGCCGAGGTGGATAGACGAACAACTGGACAATGATATTACCTTTTTTGGAAAGCGTCGGTAGACGTGTGGCTTTTGGGATACAAACACACACACATATATATTGTCTAAAGTCATGCGAATAAGGTTTCTTTTTCAATGCAATGTCACAATAGTCTGTTTTCTTTTGCATAGGTCATATTTACAATACAATAGAATGAACAATAAGATACACGACATATGATTTTATAGTTTGGGGATTGGACAGATGGGTAGAATATCCATGCCTGTTCACTGATTTAGAGGCCTGAGAAGGGACTATTACGAGGAATACGGCCGTTGGGCGACTGAAATATTCAAAGAATCTATTCACTCCTTGCTAAGCCTCAATAGCACTACTGCTGCCCAACAAAGCCACTAGTTCTTCTACTCGACTCGGAAAAATTAAAAGAAATGGACAAATCGAGACATCTTCACAATCATCTATGCAAGCTTCTCGAAGCCCTCCCCGCACAGCCACCCGACCTGAAGCCTCCAAGTTCCCACGAGACAAAAAACAAAGAGAGCGGGAAAGCCCCAAGGTGCAATCAAGCTTCAGCTGCCCCCATAAAATGATGCGCTAGCAGAGACTAAAACCTGCTCCCCACTTTGTGTATTTTTTTCTGATTGGCCCGTATTCATCGTATTCTGCGCTTTTGGGATGCGAATCGCGAGGACCCGCTTTTTTATAGTCAACCACATGAGAGGAGGTGCTTGGAGGTGCATGTCAGCAGGCAGGAGAAAATATGCCCGTGAAAGAAGGGCTGTTGACGGGGTGGCTGAGGCGAGATCCGGGAGCGTATTTGTCGGGTTGGGCGATTTGTTGGTTGGTTGGTGCTGGCTTGGCGATAGTGGGCATATTCCATAGTATAGTGCAGTGCAGTGCCGCTTGTGATAGTTCAGGCATGACATCAACGTATATATAGAGGCGCTGAGCTGCACATCAGCTGGATACCCGAACTGATACAGAAGACTATAAGAACAATTTAATTCTAGAATACGCATTTACTTTCTATCTAATTGTTTTTGCGATAGCTCTCATCAGACTTATACAACCTCAGCTATCTACCCACCTACCCAACAACCACCACCATCATCATATACAATGTCCGCCACTCAAACAGAAGTTATTCTGCTCAACCAAAAGTCCTCTCGAACATCAACATCAGCATCCTCCCTTCCTCCGGCCTACGAATCAGGCAGCCACATCGAGCTCAGCAACCTCTCTACCACATCCTCACGCTCTAGCTCTTCTCCCCCTCAGTATGACGACCCTTACCATCTCGATGCTCAGGGCTCATCCTCATCCTCATCTCAACCAACATTCCACTGCACCAAGGCTTTGCAGGTCGAAGCTCGGGGCCACCCTCTCATCGCCTTCCCCCATTCGCCTCGAAGGACTCCCATCTTCGTATATAATGTAGATATCTCTATGGGTACCATTATAGACCTAGCCTACGAGTCTTTCCGTCCGACTCGCGGTTCTGGAAACAGCAGACTCATCCGTGCCGGTGACTCGGAAAACGACCCCATCTGTCGTACTACATATCGGTTTGGTCCCGGCCGGCCCCCAAAGTTGGAACTCTGTGGACTCATGGCCTACGAAGAGCAATTCGAAGTCGCTAATAAGGGCTTTGCTACAAGGACGCAAGTATTCCGTACGCACCTCGGTACGTTTCAATGGCGTTATGCAGGACGGGAGGAGAGGAAGGCGGCTGGAGCGGACAACTTGTTGGTCCTTGATCGGATTACCAAGGTGGCGCTTGAGGGTGGGAGACAAGAAGAGAGGAGGACTCCCGTGGCAAGATTGGTGAGGAACGCGGAGGTGAGGTCTAAGGGGACGAGAGTTACGACGGCAGGAAACGGGGGGAGGTTGATGATGAATTTGAGGGAGTGGGAGGGGACCAAGGGAGAGGCGGAGCAGATGGAAGTGTTAGTGGTGGCCAGCTGCTTGGTGATGCTGAAGAAGGAGATTGATAGGAGGAGGATGCAGCAGGCTATTGCTACGACGTCGCCTTGTTATTTTATTTAAAGGTTCTCAGACAAGGGAGTGCAGTAGCTAGGAAGTTATGTAAGGTGGGATGTGGGGAATACCCGGCGATCGACCATATTTTTTCTTTGCGTTTGATATGATTATATGTACTCATTTTCTATGTACGTGTTTCTTACCTTAAACTCCCGTTTTTCTCTCTCTACATTTTTCTTATGAAACGATCTTAGTATAGATGTTTCAAGAATGATTTCAATCTAAATTGCCGTCTTCTCTGCTCTATCCAGTTCAAGCACTTCTCCACTTGGCCGCCTTTCATCAGAAGTAATTATCTTCTCCATATCCTTCCTTTTACATTTGGCATAGTATGTTACGCAGCAGCCATCCCTCTCACCAATAAAGGGGTCATCTTTGCACGACTTTCCCCACAGCTCAACAATCAATACCCATATCGTCAGACTTAGTGTGATGGAAATGAGATCGAGGGACCGGAGAGAGTGCGCCAACGGTAAGAGGAACATGACGATGCAAACAGCGATGCGATTTGCAAGCCTGATGTTCTTGTGCAGGCGAAGCGTGGGTGTTTTTTTGTGCTCGTGTGAAAAGGAGATGGCTGCCATGGAAAGAAGGGCAATGGCAAGGCCATGACAGTAGAAGAAGCGGACGCCTGCGCTGAAGTGATCTTCAGAACTATCCCGGTAAGGTTCTGCAAGTTGATGTGGGTTAGTGCCTGGCACGTCGGCGGCCAAGACCAGCCTCGACAGAGCTGCCGTGGCGACGATGTAGCCCATGACGAATGGTAGATGAGCAAAACCCCAGAGACCAGCTATGTTGTTGTTAGCAGTGTGGTACTAAGATAAAGACATACAAGAATGATTTTACCAGCAATTGCAGAACGTCGAATTGCGTGCAAATTGACGTTGCGACCGTCAATATCAAAGTAAATCCAGTTAAAAGTAAAAGCCTGTATTAGTCCTAAGATGGCCTTCCCCAGAAATGCATTGATGTTGTAGCCACCTTGGCTTTGGAAGAGAATGGCAACTACAGAATATCCGAAAACTAGAGAGACGAATGCATTCATTCTTTCGACTCGGTGTTCGATGCTGATGGCAGGATAAAACTCAAATATGCGGCCGAGTCGCTTTTTCCATATACCTTCTGGAGCCTGGCTTTGGCCATACCGAAATAGTGCGATGTAGAATACTTGTCCATACATGTCGAGAGCCAGCGCTGGTATGATGAATCCCAGGCGACCGGGCATGTCGACGTGGATGCTGGCGATCCACAGAGCAGTAGGGATAATAATGCTGATTATCTGGGAAATCATAACACCTTTAATCATGGGCAAGAGATAGGCGGCTATGCCATAGAAGATAGCTGTAAAGATCCGTGCGGCGAGATAGAAGGACACAAGCTGTGCATAGGTATTGTGTGCTGGATCCTCAACAAAGATATGGGTCATATTGGTAGTGAAGCTAGTAATAAATGTTAGCCCAGAGTATTGCAACGAATTGGCCTTGGCATATTCACCCAATGAGGCATGCGATGCAAAACAAAATCTCCAACCTAGTGACAACGTCATCTGTCTCGAACCAGCTGAGCGTCAGAGTGATGTCCGTCCATATCTTCCACGTCATGACGAAAGTTATGACGAAGCGGAGAAGTTCGTATCCGGTTGCGTCTTCTGCCATGTGCTCGCCATTGGAATGGATGATGCCAACTGATAAGTGTTATTAACTACTTTAGTTCACTTGCGTTTTAGAGTCAACGATGCCGTACCATATACAAGATCTAGGAAGAGCTCAATGGCCATAATTTCCGTCGGTTCGGAGGCTCGCCATAGCAAGCCCTGGTGAAACCATTGCCTAACCACAGGCCGTTTAAATAGCTTGGTTGTCTCTCCATGGCGGTCACCATCTTCGTCACGCTGCCCACGGGCTTTCTCCGAGATGGACGTATGTGAAGAAGCAATAGGAGGATCTTCATCGCTGTAGGTTCGTACAGCAGCATCGTAACCGAATTTGCTAAAGTTGCCGTAGAGCCCTGATGCTTGGTTCTCCAAACGCTCCAACTCTGCAGTCACCGAGGAAAGCTGGTTTTGGGTGTCTTCCCATTCTTCAAATGCGGGTCCATGTTGTTCCCGTAACAACTGTCGGCGTTCCTCATGATGTTCTCGTGATTGACGAAGATAATGACTGTGTTCTACGGAGCCATGAACAACCACTTCCACCTGTACGTCGCCGTCTCTCGAATATTTGCGACGGATGTCCTCGAGATCCTCAGGCAGCGTCGCAATTATCTTCTTACCGTTAGGGAGAAGCAATTCTTGTGGCCGGCGTCGTCTTCCCTGTAGGGCAGATGGCATTCTTGAAGTGAGCAATACACCGTACTTGGACGAGTAAAGTATACGAGAGTTGGAACAGATCAAGAAACAGATCAATGCCTTTTACGTATGAGATTAAGTAGTTTCATTGTCAAGAAGGGGCACAGGGGCTCTGATAAGTAGAGACACGTGAAAGTTACTGCCCAATATGGGAGCTGAGTCTCAGGATCCTTGGTAGATCAATGCATGTCTCAGTCTGTGGAGATTCCATTGGCGCTACCAAATTCTTCCGTCATGAATTGACACGAAGTACTAGAACGAGTATTGAGTTATGCCTGGCTGCCCAACTAAGCTCATCTCAGCAAAGGAGGCCAGATGCGAGCTAAAGCAGGCTTGCTTACTTCATCGTCCAGGTTTGTGCTGGACTTGCTGATGCAATAGAGACGAACCCTGGCACGGGGCGTAATCTAAATCACACCCCTACTTGTAGATCTGATTAAATTTTGGGTTGTACAGACTTGAACATGAATCAATGAGCAGTTTAGCACAGCTTTGGTCCTGTAAGTGAGCAAGTGGCTTGACACTTGACACTGGGAGGTTGAAGCTACACAATACATGTACCTGCGGGAAGAAGTCGGTAGCACCCGCTGAGTCAGCACTCAAATTGCACGTGACTCTTTGAAGCCTCAGGCGCTAGCGCATCGTCAAGCGCTCGATTCTGGCAAAGATTCAATCGGCATCATTAACAACGCCTATTTTTCCCGTTCAATCCATCCATTCGCCAAGATGACTGCTGCGTGGAAAGCTGCTGGTTTGAGGTATGTCAATTGATTCCTGCCGAAGCGGACTCGCCTCCACCGTCCCGACTGCCCTCACATCCGCTGCGCTGCGACTTTTTCCTGCCGACTCTACGAGCCCATGAACTAACATGCCGTGATATAGCTACAACCGCTACCTGGCCGTTGCGGCCCGCGCCATCCGCCGAAGCCTCAAGGAGGACAAGAGAATTGTTGCTGAGCGACGTGCTGTTTCCGAGCTGCGATTTGCTACGTGGAAGGTATGTGAATTGGGCGCATAGACAAGGGTAGAAACCGGATTGTTAATGCCTCAGTAGAACGGCAAGGCCAGCGAAACCAAGGATCTCAACGCCGCAAACGCTGCCGCCGTCGCCGAGAACGCCTCCTCTTAATTCGGACATGTGGAAGAAAGAAAAATGAGTGGATGGGATGGTGGAGTGATCTTACTATAGATGCCGGGCAGCGACAAATGAGAAAGGCCATGCGAATGGGTTAGAAATTCCAAATTGCTGGCGTTGTAAAATAAATAATTGCTGCAATAAACCAATATATTATGGCAAATGAATCATAAAATACGGCTGCAGGATCGTTTTTTCGACAGAGCTTGTGTCGTAATGTTCCTTTCTAAGTAGATATAAGATATGTGAGGGGTGACTGTGCTCAACAAGACATATATGGTGGGGAATGCGACTGAGGCCTCATATGAAGCCGTTAGTCTCATGCAGATGTTGCAATTCCGGTTAAATCTCCCAAAAGGAAATTGACTTTATGCACCTTGACATGTAAACTCTGCAATCCCGCGCTCTCGATTACTCGGAACGCTTATCGTAGGGCATGCAAAGGAGGGGTGCCGTTGCTCAACCATCTGGCACTGTCTTTTCATCGCCTTAGGTCTGTGTGTGTCTTCGGCCCGCGAACAGTGCCTTTTAGTGGTCATAAAAAAACAGACCCATTTCAAGCCACAATAAGGGAGGATAGGGAACTCTTGGTTCTTCTTTTTTCTTTTGAACATAAAAATCGACCGCGCAATAATGCCAATATAATTCCCCTTGAGCGTGAACCGTTTTCAAAACATGGCCGACTTTGGCGTTGGGGTACCAGACGGTGCGGAAAAAAAAAAGATGGCTCGAACCATCAGAACTCCCCTCACCCTGAGTAAAATTGCTAATCCGGATGCTGCGCAGAGATCGCGAGATTATCGCTGGGCCAAGGCTCTACTCCTCTAGAGACGCTGCCGCCAAATATCAAGAGCGATGGCATAGTCGCCGTGGATATAACGGCAAAATTTTCAGATGCCGTCAAGAGTGAGTCAACGCATTCTATCGTGTATTTGGGCCGCAGTGCACGTAAGCTGATTTCAAACCACAGCCCTTGAGCCTGGGGCGATCGTCAAGGATGGCTTCTTCACGCTGTTTGATTCCGTCGCAGCTCTGGAGGTGCGTATCATGTGAAAACTGCGCTTTGCGATGGTTCCTGTCTTCTCATATGGCGATAGATTATGGATCCCAAGATGGATAGCGGGTGCAGTCGCCCGGAGGCTGAGGTGGAGGAGCTTTACGACGTCTCTAGACCACTGCTGCCAGAGGAGGTACTCGGCATCATAGACCAGCTTCTATGCCATGAGGTCAGTTCGGATGGCCTGTACCGTGTCGTACTTCAAGCGCTCATATTTTTGTTAGATGTCATGGCATCTGGGATACCCTCTCTCTCAAACGATCTTCACCAGCTTCTACGTGGAGGCCCTCTCTATGCCGGATCCTCGAAGCATTCAAGAAGCTACCTTTGTTCGCAACGGCAACCATAACCCAAACGAACATATTATGTCCCAGGTCCTCCGAGCGTATTGTCTAGGCATGCTTAAGAGCTGCAGCTATGTGAATGAAAGGATCAAATCGGAGCACTATTATGAGGTGAGTTTTCTGCGTCACGCGACAACGGCGGCCATATTATTAAAGCTAGAGTGCAGGAAGAAGATTTCGTCACCAATACATATAACCGCACTCTTTTAGCAAATTTACCAACAAGTGCGATACTTGACGTCTTAATAGAGGCCATTGCAGCCCTCAGGTCACAACAAGGCTCTATCCCTGATAATCTTGTTGAAGCCCTGCTTCTTCGACTGGAGCTGAGACGCATATTCTTGGACGCTGTGGAATGCCCCAAGCACATGAAAGAGCCTAACTTGGCGAAAAAGCCTTGGAGAGAAGGTCTTGCCCTTTTACCAGATTTAAATAGAACACACTCTCTGGCTTCGCCGGTTAATGAAGCATTCAGTGCTACGCTACAGCGGAAAATGGCCAGTACCATGCCTCCACGGCCCATTGTTCAGCTGGAGTTTGACGTTGCCTTTGGTCACCTGAAGGGCCTGTTTGAAGACGGCCTCGAGCTTATCGATGTTTTGGATTATACGGACTCGCAGAGTTTACTCGTAAGTGCCACCAGCTTTTAAAAAATTTGGATGTTCATTCGTGTTAACAAGGAATCATAGACATTTGTATCTTGTTTTCAAGCGAAAAAGCCGCAGCCCATTGTTTATGTACGAACGCTATTGCAGACATTTCTCTTTGATGCCATGGAGGTTCTAGGAAGCATGAGTATCCGCCAGCTTCTTGATGATGACTTTGCTATTCTTACAATGCCGGCACACCAATATCTAGACAGAGCTAATGACGAGATTGAAGCTGTTCAAGATCCACGATATGCCATGGCGCAGCAAATGGAGTTATTCAGGACGAGGGCAGCACAGCCGTTTTTGGATATCCTACGCACAGCGTGCCAAAATCGCTGTCGTGTGAGGAGGACTCTCTGTCATCTTCTTCGTGACTGGGAGAGCCTGCAGATGGATGCAGAAGAAATTGACCAGATCCTCCAAGTCCATGTTGAAGAGCAGCCGACCATGTACAGGTCGTCAATGAGCTGCGGCGGAGTCGAGTCGTACTCGCTGCCCTTGTCATCATGGACGTATCTTTATAAGCTACGCCAGATGGAACAAATTATCCAGCTAGGCTTCGAGCTGGAGGTCTACCAGGCCGATGAATTCGCCGGCATGTACTGGTACCTCAATTACATCTCCAAGTCCCGCCTCCACCACACTGAACGGATCAAGTCATTCGTCATCAAGAGAGTTGAAGAGACACATGGACAGCCTGGATATTCAAATCCCATCGTCGACGCGCAGCTGCAACGATCACTAATGTACACTCGCTTATCGCTACTGGATTCCGCGGTAACCTGGGAGCTGTCCGACTCATTGTCCTGTTTATACACTGTTTTAAATCGCCTCAAGCTCATCAAGGCACCGCCAAGACCATATAGCACCGACGAACTCCGGTACGAGCTTCGCATGAAGCCCTTTGCGCCGATTGGCCTCCCCGTCCTGCCCACCTTTGAAGAATTCACAGCAGGGACGTTGCAGCCCGACACCGAAATCGACGAACTGTTTGAGTATGCAGAGCGAGCAGTGGAGGGCGCCAAAAGAGGCTTCGAGTCTCTGAGCAAGATGACCGCCGAGGAGTCTTTCTCGGTAGGTTCTCATGTACGATGGGCTGCGTCTGTCAAGAATGGGCTCAAGTCGTGCATTGCTACGAAACTTGCCATTTCAGCAGTGCAAAAGGCGATTCAAAAGTCAATGGATTTAGACAATTTGAAGATCAAAGTCGAAGTTCCCACTCCGCAAAAGGCATATCATGAATGGTGGATTGTTCCAAAGATACTACCATTAGCATAACGGCATGAAATATGAAAATAATTAATAAAGAAAAAAAGGACTAATTCAAGTCGCATCTCTTATTTTTCCTCGCCCCCTTCTGCGCGCATGCAGAGAGAGAAAGAGGAAAAGAAGAGACATAAGGTCCCAAGGTATCCATTCGTGACATACATTTCATCAAACCCAAAAACCCGTTTGAAATTAATTGAGAAAACCCACTCTATACCTACAGGGATATCATCCACCCTTATCGAGTTCACCTTACCTATGTTGATGGTACACTTATGGTACAGTCCAAAAATATTATGGCCCCATATCTAGCTAGACCTATTGGTCCTCAAACCAGCCTCCCATACTGCGATACAAGCTGTTGAGAGAGGATGAACGCATATTGGTGCCAACAAGCAGCCATCTGTGCGGCACGAATAATTTACGCCTTCTTACGGCCCATCCTGAGTTTCACCATCTGCTCGTAGAGAACATCTTTGAAAGCAAAGAGGAAGGCCGCCGTTAAGACGCTCTGGGTAACCTTAGGGCCGATGCCTGTAATTTTTTTTAATCAGTCATTTTATCCTTATCAAGGCGCTCTGTCTGCATATCAACTCACCCTTGTATAGACCAGAGTAGCCTTCATCTTTAACAACACGCTTCAAAGTCTGGGACATGCCCTCTTTCTTTTCGGAATGGGCGGCGACGTGCATCTGGCTCTTCACAGTGATGTAGGGATACGTCACTGATGTTGCAAAGAGCTTGCCCAAGGCCCCCAGCATGAATGCTATTGTTGGGGTCACCTTTCTCTTCTTCTCCACAGTATTCTTCATTTGCTCAAAGAGCGTGTATTGGAGAATGGGATTGATGACCAGCACCAACGCTGGGATGACGCCGGCGAACAAGGCTCGGGGTCCCTCGTTCTTCAAGAGGACCATGAGAGTCCCAATCGTGCTGGGAGGCTTGCTCTGCTTGGCGACGGCACCCGCCTCGACATCCGTGTCCTGTCGGCGCGTAGTGATGCGCGTGTTGATGACCCAGATGGGGTTGGTGATGATGACGGTCGCAGAGCCAGCAATGGCACCCGCGATCATGGCTTCGATCGTGGTGAGCTTCTTGCTGGCTCGGCCGGCGCGGGTGGCGGCCTTTTCGAAGAAGGCCCGAGTCCACTCATACCAGTAGTAGTAGATGAAGTTGGTAACGCTGATGCCGAACAGCGCGGAGTTGATGCCCGAGTATAGGCCCGAGACGCCTTCGCGCGCGATAATCTTTTGGACGGCTTCGACGAATTTGCTCTCGGCTTTTTTAGATTCGACTTGGGCTCTGGTGGAGAGGGTGATGAGAGGGTAGCTGTGCAAGCGGATGTTAGCCAAGGACATCAGTCGTTGTGATATGCGCAAACCGGAACAAAGGTCGGAGGCGGCGAAGACGCGAGTGATTACAAGCTGTAGAAGTCTTACGTCAAAATCATGGATAGAATGCCGCCGCCAGCTCCAGCAAGGGCATGGGCGACATTGTCGTTCTGAGGAAGGGGAGTTTTGGCAGCCATGGTGGTTCGACCGTTGAGAGACCGACTCGGCGGTTTGATTGACGGGCTGTCTGGTGTGAGAGAAGTGCAGAGTCCTTGCGATCAGTGACTCGTTATTATCGAATTGCTACCCGACGATAAGATGACAACAAAGGAAAAAAAAAGTTTGCGACAGCCTTGTCCGAATCGCATGCGGCTGTGCGAAGGCTCGATGCTATAACTGCAAGCGAAGCAGAAGCTATTCCGGAGGCTTAACCGTCTTGGACGCCCCTGACAGATTCCAAGCCGAGGTCCCCTTTGAGTGCTGAGAAGCCGGCAACTTTGGCTCTGTAACCGCTGGAACCGCTGTAACCGCTAACAGACCGTTTGTTGCATGTTCCACGCTAGCGCGGCAAAGTGTGCTGGAATGAAGTCATGCTTTCCCCGGGGAAGCCCGCTAGTGTGCTGAAGCTTCGGGGCATTGCATGTGACTTTGGCGGGGTGGTTTTGGAGGAGAGGCTTTTTGGGGGCGAGCTTCTGGGCGGTAAGTTTAGTGCTGGTGCCGAGGTAGTGCTGGATTCTCGGGGGATAGTGATTTACTCACTAAGTTGCAAGCGTAGTTTATATTAGTGCGATATTGCTTTCCGAGAGCCGGGGAATGGGCATGGCATGTCAAGTCAAATCTGGGGAGATTAAGAGAATGTCACTGCGCACACACTTGAGAGCCTGTACTTGTACTGCTGTCGGTACTTGGACAAGTTAGCAGTGCTCATACATTTTAACAGCGACGGTGCTTAGCGGCATCGGAGTAACGATACTGCGATAAGAAGAAGAAGGTTTTTAGAAAAGCCAAGCTAGTAAAACTAAATCTGGCTAAACCGTTATAGGCAGTACCGGGTAAGACATGAAAGTAGCTTTCCACATCACGGTCGGTATCGAATACCTCCAGCACACCTTCACCTAAGATCATTCACGCGGTGGCTGGCCCTGCGCTTAAATCCCCTGCCAACACGGTTAACCCCAGATTTGGAATGAAACATTTGTTTGCTGCAAATGCCCCGGCGCAGGAAGTCCGGCTTTCAACCCGCATCCTTCAACCTTCGCTGGCACAACATCGCGGACCCCAACACGTCTAGTGTTGATATTATGTCCTCGCCTGACCCGCTGAATGAACCCACTATATCGTTTCCTAGCTTTGCGCCTCAGTCCGCGTCGCGACGCGTCACGCGCAGCCAGCGGTCGCAAAGATTCATCTCCCTTGCCGAGTCGCCCAGAAAACAGATTTTTGAGCTGGAAGTAGGGGATTCCTCGTCGCCACAGCGGTTATTGGTTACGGTCGAGACGGAGGGCGACGGTGACGACGACATGGCCACAACATCGAGCGGTACGAGGAGGAAGCTGTTCAAGTCGCCGGTTCAGTCGCCCACAGTGCGGCGCATTGGGGATGCTACCATTACAACTTCAATTCCGCTGAGGGAGTCGGGCGAAGATGAGCTTACGACTGCGATGACACCGAGTAGGAGACGAAGCCGTCCCCGACTTTCCAATGGGACACCCATTCCGGCTGCGGGGGTAAAGAGGAGGGCGAGATCACCGATTAAGCGAAGTCCACGCCGCCAACGCAGTGAGAGATTCGGAGGAGAAAATACCATGGAGCTACATCTTGAGGAGAAAGAGAATATTCAGACTACACCAAAATCCGCAAAGCGAGGGCGTCCGCCCAAAAACCCGGTCATCGAACCATCTAGCGAACTTGGAACTACGAAACGAGGGCGAAGGCGGCAGGCAATGGCACCCGACGAATTGGTCGAAATAGCTGAGGAAGCAGCAGCAGAAAGAAGCTATGTGCAGAACGTTAGCCGGACAAGCGAAACCGACGGCGTGGATCTCGTACATGCTCCCTCAGAGCGGCAAGCGGGTGGTGATGCTGTCTCCAATGCAGATACCGAATCCGACATCTGGATGGCAACATTGGACGACGAGGCGACACCTAGAGCCACAACACGGTCTTCAACAATCAAATCAGCTTCTAAATCAGCGCTAAAAGACAGGCCACCGACAGGCGGTAATGCTCGAAATGGCGACCATGACTATCATGCCCCAGAAACAAGCGATCACTCCTCCGTGGATGACCACCCTAATGATTTTAGCTCTCAGAACAACGATACGATCGCACAGGGCGAAGACTTTAGTATGATCTTCATGCATTCTCTTCCGTCTTTGCAGGCGAGTTACAACGGCAACAGCACCTTTGTGTCTACTGCACACGACGACGACGAGCTTGGCGAGGAAACACATCTTATAATTAACAATACTCTGGAATCCCTTAGGCGGGAAGTTGCTCAAACTAGCGACCCAGTAGAGGATATCACGGTAATTGAGATCCCCGAGGTTCCTGAGACCGAGGAACAGCCAGAAGAGGTGGAATTTGTCCCAATTATACGGGAATCCGCCAGAGCGGCACGCCTGAGTTTGAGTCCGTGGTGGACCCGTAAACCTAAGAAGATGGGGTCATCACCGTTAAGACATCAGACTCTGAGGTCAGCCGCAAAGCGATCAGGAAGACTGTTCAGCGTGGAACAGATGGAAGACGAACCGACGCCAACTAGAGCTGGTAAACAGACGGCATCCACCCATTCTCACGAAGACCATTCGAACGTTTACGACGACTCATTCTCTGAGATTCCTCAGAATTATCTCGACGCTGCGAACCCCAGGCCTCTAAACTTTTCTGCCACTCAAACTGACCGGGAGGTTGACTTGATGGAATACGGACTAGAAGGGGGAGAGGAAGAGCAGGCTGAACAGGAACATGCCCAAAATATTGAGGAGCTGGAGGAAGAACTGGCGGAAGAGCAATTGGAAGAACAACTGGAAGAACCGGTGGAGGAGGCTGTTGAATATGAGGAAGATGTTGTGGAGGGAGTCACTGAGGAAGCTGCAAGAGGTGGCCTGTTATCCACACGACTGGATAGTGCGACAAGACTAGGTCCGAGAAGATTGCCAACACCCGATATGAGCTCCCCCGTCCGTCATATCGAGGAAGAAGAGGAAGAAAGAGAGAGGGAGCACGGGGAGCATGAGGAATACGAAGAGTACGAAGAGCATGAGGCGTATGAGGAGCAGCATGAGGAGCACGAGGAGGAGCACGAGGAGCAGCACGAGGAGCCTGAGCATGAGGGGGGTTTTGAGCAGGAGCAGGAGCATGATTCAGAGTTGGAAGAGGCAGAGGAAGAAAGAGAAGAAGAAATAGGAGAATATGAAGATGAGGAGCGGGCAGAAGTGGAAGACCATGAAGAGCAGCAAGAGGAACTGGGAGAATATGAGGCGCAGGAAGAGGAAATGGAAGAACACGCTGAGCAAGAAGAAGGAGTTGATGAGTACCAGGTGGACGAAGAGCACGAAGACCAGGGCCATGAAGACCACGAGGACCACGATGACCATGAGGACCACGAGGAGTATCCATACGGGTTTTCATGGCGTACGAGAATGGGCAATTCTGCACGCCGCCGGTCCCATCACGATGTCGATCATGTTGACGAAGATATACGTCCCAATTTCCCAGAACGGCTACCTGAGCGGCGGGAGCCTACGCCAGAGCATGAAGAACAGCCAGCAAAGGTGACGCCACTCCACCAGATGTCATCTCCGCTCCAGGATCCTCAATCTTTGCCACAGGAACACGCGCAAGAGAAGGCAGTACGACCTGTACTCTCTTCAATTATGCGAGCTGGCCGAGTTTTACAAAGCGTCACTTCCGATCCCCCCTCCCCGGGAGACCGAGAGAAGCAGCTGGGAAGCCCATTCAGGAGCTCTGCAAGCAAAGAGTCGTCATACAGCGCCAAAGAAGACAGGCCTCAGCTTCTAAGCAAAAGCCCGCCACCGTCGCTGAATTTTGGTGGTACTCAATCGACTGTTAGCAAGGTGCCTGTAAATTATGGGGCGGCTGCCGATACTGAGGCTTTCAGTATGCACGTGGGTGATGCAGACCAAGCGCACGATACAGATATAAGGGATTCCTTACATAGGAAACGACCGTCATCAAGAGAATCAGTGGCAAGTTCTCTGGGTAATACTCCATCGAGTAACGGTGCCACGGGCTGGGTTGAAAAGGTGGATCCTATAAGTTCCGGCTTAAGGAGAGACAATACATTACGAAGAGCAGCGCACTCGTCGAGTATGAGAAATACTATTCCCCTTGGCCAAGTTGATGGCGCTGGAGAAGAGCCAGATACGGTTGAGGGGGAGGAAGAAGAACAAATGGAAGAGGAACAAATGGAAGAGGAACAAGTGGAGGAGGAACAAATGGAGGAAGAACAAGAGGGAGAGGGAGAGGACGATGAAGACGATATTGACATCTGGGAATTCGAAGCCCAGCGGGAGGCACCACCGCATCAGGCACCACCTCACCAAGCATCGCGGCTGACGAGGATGCCTTCGGTACAAGATCATAACGTGGTACCGGGTCCTTCAAGACCCTGGAGAGCAGCACAACAAGCAACCGAAGCACCTGTTGCAGCCGCTGGGCTTTCCAACGTTCCTTCAAAGACGTCTCAACGGAAACGAACAATCGGCCAGCAGCCCGATGAAATTTTTGAAGATGAGGAGCATTCTCTAGTTTCACGAAATCAACAAGACAAAGAGCCGGAAACTGCTACCAAATCCAAACGATTTGACCTATCGTCTTTTTTCTCCTCACCGGCAGCTATCCCTGGGCTATTGGCTGAGAAATTCAGGTCGGCTAGATCCAAAGCTCCTGCCAAGCCAGTCGCTCAACAAGTGGAACCTGTCAGACCCAGACAGGAGCCTCCGATAATGCCCATCACATCAATGTTTCCAAGGCTCCCTCAAAACGACAATAGACAGCGAAACCTTCTTCGCACAGATTCTGTTCCTTCACCCGTTCGATCTGACCCACCAGGGGATGAGCCAGTGGTTGAAGGTTCTTCATCTCCAATCCCTCCTGATGAACCTCATCTCCCTGTCATTTCTCAGAAGCAAAACTTCACGCCGCGGCCAAGACAGGCTAGCAATACATTCTTTCAACCATCCTCATCGCATTCGCAGGCCACGGCAACTCCACCGAGGATGCAATTGACTCATGAAGATATCCAAAGATGGCAGCAAGAGACATCCAATGCCAGTGAAGGCTCGCCGAACCTTCAGCGTTTATTGAGACTGAGACCATTGCCGCCAAAGTATGCCTCACCGAAGAAATCAAGTCTTCGATCTCCTCTGAAACCCCATACGCCAGGGCGAGTGGTTGAGTTTACAAGCGGCGTGTTATCGCCTGCGGAGCAAGCTCGAATTCGCGAACAGCGTTGCCGAGCAAACGGGGGCGTATCTGAAGAGAGTATCAGCGCTGTCCCCGCTACATCGACCCGTGTAGAACCGCAGGCAGGCAAGGGAAGCATGGGTAGGCAACAACAGAAACAGCCGCCACATGTTATCCCATCAAGGATTATCAAACCTACAGGGGTGAAGAAACGATCATTAAAGAAGCAGCTGAGACGAGAACCACCTTCTGAGACGGTTTGGACTCGTCAACACTGGATATTCCTCGACACACTCCTACAAATGCGGCGACAGAGCCCCTTTAGCGAAGAGTACGCGCCAGTTGCTCAGAAGTACCTCGGAAAAATCATCACTAGTATGGGCGAATCCATGGTACTGGAGAAATGGCACCTTGAATGCATTGATGCCTTCAAATCTCAAATTGGCGGCTGGGACGAAGCCGAGCTCGCCAAAAGACTATTTGCACTCATCCTTGGAGAAGCAAAGCGTCGCCGAAGCTCTGTGGATCAGTCTCCCGGAGTAATGTTTCATTGAATGAGACGAGAGAGAGAGAGAGATTGGAGGGAATTAAACTCTTTCTTTTAGCTTTGCTCTTTAACTGAAACAGCTTCTTGTTTTATTTTCGATTGTGGATTGGCACAAAACCAAATTACCTGTGGAATTTCTTTTTGACATAGCATTTATCGGTGTTGGAGAATCAAGGATCAGGAATAAAAGAAACTACATGCATGAGTGGCGTTGGGAAAGGGAAGGGTTTGATTTAAATTTTTGGGCTCGGCTCTGGTTTGGTTTGGCTTTATCATATTGTATTTAGGGCAAGATACCACTTTAGCGGTTTGGATTGTTTTGCTTTTTTTTTTCTCCCCCCTTCTTAGGGAGCAGGATTATCTTGCCATCATGGCTGTCTTCTTGGATGTACTACCAGAGTTATTTGTATGTACGAATCCGTGGGATACTGTTTTCTGTACCCCTTTATCTCTACGAAGAGAATGAATTATGGCATGATGAATTGAGAAAACCACGTCTCGACTACAACAGTGCACTTTTTTTTTTAAACAAGCTTTCTCTTCTTTCTTGTCTTGTCATAGACAGCCAAAAATACGATGAACTGTTTCAGTAGGGACGACGGGTCTTTTTGATGAACCAACGCCTAATCTACCGTGACTAACACATTACAATACAAGACCCGTTGTCTAGCCATCATTCCCCCCTTCTCCATTCTCATTGTACTTTTTTCTATTCTACTCAAGCATAGAAGCTTGGTTCGTGTACAATACATCCACCACGTTGCTCAGCTTCTCAATCGTTGATAGAGCAGCATCATATGATTCATCCCTCTGCGTCTCGTCGTAAATGATGAGGCAGCCAGCACCTTGGTCCAAGACACCAATGATGACCTTGTCGAGGATCATCTGTGACAGCTTCCTCTCTACCTGCTGAGTGTCAAGACCCACCATCTTGGCAATGTGATCGATCTCGACTCTTGAGAAAGGCTCAATAACCTTGATGAGATTCTGTTCCAGCATGGCATCGTAGAGCCGGCGGAGGTGGTTGCGGATGAAGGTGTCGCTGCCGAGCTCGTAGCGATAAGCAGACAGGGCACGCTCGTATTCTTCCAGAGATCGGTTTGCGTGGGCGCGGGCAATAGCCTTCATGGCCTCGAGGTTTTTGCCAGCGTACTTGACGGCCTGCTTAGACGCCATAAGCTGGTTGACGTCTTCGACCAGGTTCAGCATAATCTTGCAGAGGAGCATGTATTGCAGCGCAGCCTGGGCTTTAGAGGCCTCTTCCTGAGTGTGATATCCGTCCAATGCCTCGATGAAATACGAGAATGCCGTGTTAAAGTCCTTATCTTCAGCGTGCAGCATTCCGCTTTGCATATCGAGATTAGCCTGCAGCAGCGGCGGGGTATAAACGCTCGCGGCGCTTGTTCTCGCACTCGTCAAAGCAGCGCGGGCCTTGGGAATATTGCCCAAGGCGTGGTAGACTCGGGATTCGAGGAGTTGTACCTCAACGAGGCGAAGCTTGTCGTCGAGGCGCTTGAGCTCACGGAGGAGGCCATTGATGAGTGTGAGGGCGTCGTAGTACGTTTGCTTGGACATGTAGAGGGCAACGAGGCGCACTT
Source organism: Trichoderma polysporum (assembly GCA_030278935.1). Taxonomy (NCBI): domain Eukaryota; kingdom Fungi; phylum Ascomycota; class Sordariomycetes; order Hypocreales; family Hypocreaceae; genus Trichoderma; species Trichoderma polysporum. The sequence goes on along the minus strand of JARFTM010000150.1, from coordinate 57,806 downwards.
CGAGATCCTGGCGCTGGAAGGCACGGCGCTCTGCGGTGGCCCATTCTATGCAGTCCTTTGTGACGGCAATTTCGACGTCGGTGCTGTTGGGGATGTCTTTGAAAAAGTCCAGGAGCTGACGGACTAAATATTACCATGCATCAGTCAGTGACTAGATCTCAAGATACAGCTCTTCTCAAGTTTCAGCATAAAGAGACATACCCAGCTTCGAGGACTTAGCCTTTGCAAAGGATGAGAATACTGTCCGGCTTTCCTTTACCAGGTTGACAAGCTCCTGAGTCTTCCTATTGGAGAGGTTAGCTCAGCCTCAAACAGCAAATGCAATGCTGTTAGCCACCACTACTGACTTCTCATCCCGATAGAGTTCCCCCAAGCTTAGCAACGCAGTCTCATACTCGCGTGTGGCGGCGTCTGAGGTGGCCGCGGGGGCCTTTGATATGATTTCTTTGAAAGCAGCTTCTGCCTTTCTAGGATCTTTCTTAATCAGCTCTGCCGCTGCCTGTTTCTGATCCGCCTTGACCAGCTCTGGGGATTCTTTGACCAGGGTGGCCATGGTGGGAGAGGGGAGCGGCGGGTTGATATGAATTCGAGAAGCTTTGGGTGGGATAATTCGAGGTTCGGTGAGAGACGAGTAGTCGAATCGTTAAGCCTTTCTCTTTTCCTGGTTATTGTAAGGCGAAAGATGCTCGTCTCCGGCCTGAATGGGCGAATGTGATGGTGCTGAAGTTGAAGCTGATGCACAATCTCGATCCGAGCTTCACTTGTCCCTCCAGGTAGACACAGCGCGACGTAGCCCGCAGCAAGGCTATGAAGTACAGAGTACTTAGTCAGAAGCGCTCAGCGCTTTGCCGTAAGCGGTAGCAGATACGTACCTCATAGCAGTGTGCACTAACCCTCCCACCTTTTTGCGGCATGGAAGCTGCTGGTACAAGTACGGAGAACAAGTACGGACCGTTAATGATCCGCCCGGCTTTTTTTTGGTGGGTTGAACCGGCGCAGGCCGGAGGCGGGCCAGTCATGCAGCGCATAGGAATTTTTAACGGGCTCCCCTCATATAGAAGTGCATAGAAGTGCCATTGATGCAATTTCAAGTATAGCAAACCATCCTCGACCAACGCCTACATCTCGCCCAATTGGCCCATTTACCACTTCTCTACTGATCCTATACCCCAATAAACCCTTCACAATGTTCCGACAAGCCCTTGGTACCTCTTCCAGAGCTCTGCGCACAACCCCGAGCATCGCCGCCGGCCGCGCATTTCTGCGGCCTCAGCTCCAGACTGCTGCCCCGGCCGTCTCAATAAGATCGCTCCAGCCTGCTGTTAGCCGGTGGTACAGCGAAGCCAAAGAGTCTAGGGAGGCTCCGGCTGCTGAGGAAAATGTCGAGGCCAAGGAAGGCGAGAAGAATGGCGACTCCGAAGCTGTTGCTCAGCTGAAGAAGGACCTCGAAGCCAAGGACAGTGAGGCTCGTGACTGGAAGGTTCGTATACTTTTTTATTTATTTCTCCCTCCTAATCGATCCTCCAAAATGCGACCAAAAAATTCAAATGTCTTTCTGTCCCGTCACTAAACTCTCTCATCACAGGATAAATGCCTCCGCACCGTCGCCGACTTCCGTAACCTCCAGGACCGCACCGCACGTGAGGTCAAATCCGCCCGCGACTTTGCCATCCAAAAATTCGCCAAGGATCTCGTCGACAGCGTCGACAACCTCGACCGTGCCTTGTCCATCGTCTCCGCAGACAAGCTCAATGTCGAGGAGAAGAGCGAAGATCTCCAGGAACTCGCCAACCTCTACGAGGGCCTCAAGATGACCGAGAGCATCCTTATCCAGACCCTCGCCAAGCACGGCTTGGAACGATTGGAGCCGGAGGGCACCAAGTTCAACCCCAACGAGCACGAGGCTACCTTCATGGCCCCCCAGCCTGACAAGGAGGATAACACTGTCTTCTTTGTCCAGCAGAAGGGCTTCAAGCTCAACGGCCGTGTTCTGCGTGCCGCCAAGGTCGGCGTCGTAAAGAACGCCTAAGTTTTTTTTTTTAACCTTCTGTTTCTCCCATTATCTTTTCAAATTACACCAATTCAAAGATATGAAGAAGATCAAAGAAAAAATAAAACAATACCTAAAGATGGGTGAACGGTAATGATCGAAAATAAATCATTACAACACCTCTTTACATGTACTACCACCGGAATTTTGCGTTGGCTTGGCGTTGGGTCAAAAATGTATAATGCTCCTCTCACGATGACGGCTTTTTGAAAAGAAAAATACCATTTATTACATATTGCATGGTGGGTTCGGAGAACCTTGAGAAGAGGGATGAAGAAAAGAGTTAACAAGGGTTACGCACTTAAGAAAGTTAGGAACACATGAATGTGAAGATGATGAAGAAGAAGAAAAAGAGAGAATCTTTTGTATGAGCGGATATAACATACATGTATATACGACTTTGCGTCCTCTGAGCGGCAATCAGATGAGCCGCCCTCTAATCAACCGCTTCAGGCGGAACGATGCACACCTCTTTATCCCGTATCGTCTTTGTGACTTGTAATGATCTATTTTTTCCGGGGCTGTGGCCACCTATTTCATATCTACCATCCCACTCCACCATGAAGAAATACATCTCTAACATTAATAGTCGTAAAGTTCGATGCTCAAATGACATAAAAAAGCAAAGCTGCACCACGCCAATTCCTTTCTACTCTCTATTTACATTTAACGGCTGCCATTCAACATTATTTTCCAGCCTCAAATGAAAAAGGCTCCAATCTTCCTCATAATTATGTGTTATACACTTGAAGCTACCGGGTGGGAAGTTATTCCAGGTTCGCATCTTACTTCTTTGCTTTTCCTTTGGCTCCAGCTGCCTTGGCCTTGGCACGGCCTTTTGGCTTTGCTTCTCCACTGTCGTCATCTCCAGTCTCAGCTTTCGCTGCCTTCTTCGTTGGCTTCTTAACTTTTGGTTGCTTGATGTATTTGTCCTTTTTAAGATCGATTTCGTCATCTTCTTCGGCATCTGGCGACTCCAGCACCTCTGCGTCGTCTTCCTCTTCAATGGCTTCTTCCAAGTCTGGCGCCTCTTTAGCCAATTTCTTTGGTGCAAAAATATTGCTGGCCTTGATGAATGGTAGTGGATGATTCATGCCATTGTATCTATGTCCAATTAGCATCACCGAAAAAAAAACAAAAGACAAATAACGAGTCAATGGCGAGATGCATGTTACTTACGTTCGAGTGAAAGCAGCCTTCGTCTTCGATTCGATGCTGACTCTTTCTTCGCTCATCGGACCAACCCCCAGCTCCTGAATGGCGTCAAAGTCTTCTCGGGTGAGATAGTAGCTGTCCATCAGATCAATCACTTCTCCCACGGCTCCATTCCCTTCCTTCTGCAGCCGATCAACTGTTTGGGACCACATCAGAGGCAAGTACTCTTGTCGAACCTCGTTATGGTCTCCTGATGACTTCAACCGCATGTGAGAGTGGATTTCCCGAATGTATCGACCCAATTTCCCAGTTTTGCTGTGGTTTCCAAGCCATGAAGTGAAGTTGGATCCCATCAGCTGGCCAGAAATAAAGCTGGCAGGCCGCACAGTACTGAAAATGGCATGTGTAGGCATCAGACTCCAGTGTTGCTGTGGTCCGTGGATCATGCGATCGACCAAGTCTCCATCGCTGATGCTCTCTGCCGCTTGGTCAAAGAGCTCAAGTGCTTTCAAGGTGGCTTCTCGGCCATTATATCCATTACCGCTCAGGGCCATGGGCTTGGTGCGGAGATAATTTTCTTGAATCATGAGGAAGCTGAATTCATGATCATTGAAGTATAGTTCAATCTTGTCATTGAGGGTCGCCTTGCTTGCGGGAGCAAAGAGTCCACCAGCAAGCATCTTCTGGCAGATATCCCACGGCTTCAGAACGACATGCTTCTCCCATGCTTTTGACATGGCTTTGCTTTGATCAAAGCTCATTGATGACTGGTCAAGCTTCGCTGTGGAAATCATGTTGATAATCTGGCGAATATCTTTGTTACTGCCCTCAATGAGAGCATCAACAACTGGCGGAGGCAGTTTTAGGCCTTCTCGGTGGCAGATTGTCATGATACGAGAGCGAACTTGGTCGACCGTCGGACGGTTGAATCTTATATCAAACGCAGCGTGGTCGAAAGGCTTCATCTTTGGCTGTCTGCGCTCGTTGCAGATCAGGATCAACGGCACCTCCGTCTTCCTGCAGAATTTGGCCAAGGCGCCAACTCCTCCCCGGTCACCGGCCGACATACCATCAACCTCATCCATGATGAGCACGATCTTCTTCTTGGTGGCGTCCACAGATTTACCATCCCCTGCGAAGAATCCCAGCAATGAGGTATTGTTCATAACATCGCTAACACCAGCCTCGACAAGCTTCTTGCTTCGTGTGTCACTAGCATTGCTCTCCAAAACATCGTAGCCTTCGAGCTTGGCCGCCAAGTGCGCCGCCGTAGTTTTTCCAATGCCAGGAGGGCCAGAGATGATGATGGCACGCTCGCCTCCCATGCCATCTGCACCACGCCGCGAGAAATCGTATTTTTTTGATTTTGGCCAGTTTCGAAGCCAATTCTGGATCTTTTCTACTTGCGCCTTGTTGCCGCATATGTGGTTCAGTTGTGTCGGTGCGTATTTAGAAGTAAGAAGTACATCGGGTGCTCGTGCAGGCTGAGCCGCAACGCTGCTTGTTTGTCCTTGGGATGCGGCCTTCTTCTTCGCTGCTTTCTCTGCTTCTAGCTTCTTTGCTTTTTCTTCTGCCTCCATTTCAGCAATCTGCTGCTTCACCTTCTCTTCATCTGCCTTCTTCTTTTCTTGTGCCTTTTGAGCACCCTTACCCGTACCACCATACGCCGGAAGTTTGCGAATCAGGTCGAAGAGGCCATGCTCGTCGATGGTCTTGATGCCGTTGGATTTGATTTTGGCCAATTTACTGGGCCCAGCATCTCCTCCGAGAACGACGAAGCTTGTTTTACTACTGGGTTGGCCGGTAACTTTGCCACCATATCGCTTGACTAGTGCCTGAGCTTCATCGCGGCCAATGGTTTGCAACACACCGGTGAAGACGAAAGTCAATCCACTGAGGCACTCTTCCTCACCCTCTGGTAGCTCGCCAGCTGGTTGGGAAGGTTGCGTAGAAGCATTGCCACCTGCGGCGGCCTTTCTCCAATCGAATTTCGTGTTGGGATCTTTGGGTGGTGGTGTCGGTGCTCTTACAGTAGCCACGCTGTCCAAGATATTCTGAATTTTGTCGTCCTCGGGTTCGTCTGCTTTCTTCGCTCTTGGTGCACGCGGTTTGCTTGCAGCAGGTTTCTTCCGAGGTAGTTCTTCCTCTTCCTCTTCGTCTGATTCTTGCTCTGGCGACTTTCGCTTCTTGCCGGCCGACACTGCCTTGGGTGCTGGCTTCTCTGCAGAATTCTTCTCAGGAGCAGCAGGTCGTCCCCGTGTGGCAAGTCGTTTGGATTTCGGGAGAATTTCGTCTTCGGAGTCTTCCGCCTCGTACTCATCACTTCCACGCTTATTACGGCCTTTGGCGTCAGCAGCAAAGATATCATCATCGTCCTCATCGCCGTCCTCCATGTATGCATCTTCATCGTTGTCAACAGGAGCCGGTTTATACGAGGTCCTGGGTCTTTTTGATCGCGGGGCCACATCCTCGTCCTCCTCCAGTGCAGCTACCTTTGCTGCAGTTTTCTTAGCCCGTGGACTAGATCTGACGGGAACCTCGACTTCAATATTGGTTTTGGCGGCGCTTTTCTTGGGCGTTTGAGATGCTTTGATCTCTTTGGAGTCTTTGGAATCTTTGGAAGAGGCGAAGTAGTCGTCGGCGGATATTGCTACACCCTTAGGCTCTGTCTGTCTAATTTGATGTTAGAAATTTTTTAATTATACTGATGCAATCTAATGCGATGCCAAGTACCTTTTTTTCGCCGGGGGTTTTGGTGCGGGCTTCTTCTCTCTGTAGGGATGGTTAGTGGCGGGGCGTGAACCAGATGTGATAATGAAATGAAAGGCAGCAATACTCTACAGCTTCATCATCGCTATCTTCAATGACTTTTCGGCCCTCTATAATCTAGTTAGCATCAATTGAAGGCTTGCACGTTAGCAGTACTCACTCCCTCGCTTGCCTTTGGCGGCTGGTGGCTCTGGTTTGGTGGCTGCAGGTTTTGGGGGGGCCGCACCACCCTTTGGCGTGAAGAATGATCGAATATCAGGCATTGCTCCCTCTTTTTAAGAAAAAGTGAACAACTGGAGACAATGAAATTGTAAAGAGGAAGAGAACTAAAATATAGTCCCCCAAAGGCCCTCTTTTACCGCAGTTTCGGTGCTGTTGCCTGACCGATCGCGGGTTTAGTGGCGTGCAGAGTGAAGATGCAGCCTAGAAATTGTCCCAGTGACGTGCCACTTCCAGCGCAACGCGAAGCTGACGCGAGGTGCGTGACCTGGCTTAATTAGCAAAATTGTTGGGGCCTGAGATCTCAGGCCCCGCTTTGCGACACTGCGATTCGGCGCTTGCCATGTTGGGATTCTTTTCAAGATATCGAGGCCCCGGCTGTGCGACATCTCCAGACAAGCCTCGATAAGCGGCCAACACCGACGCCATGAGGTCCAATGGCGCTTCCGCATTACTGAATGCCTTCCAGGGGCTGAGGATTTCCGCATGCACGCCTTTGCGACAACTGAGGGCGCCAGTCCAGCTCCAGTCCAAGGTCCTCAGCGCCGCTCAGCTACTTCAGAATGGCAGAGCCTTTTCCACAAGCCGCGCCATGATGGGCACATGGCTCGAGCCCAGTCTGAACCGAAAAAAGAAAATGGCTAAGGGCCGGCCTCGAGTAGCGACAGGAGGGTCAACGAAGGGCACGACGGTGATTTGGGGCGACTATGGACTGCGGATGGCTGACCACCACCGAAGAATCAGCGCCAAGTCACTAAAGATGGCGGAAGACACGATTAAAGTGCGACTTCGAGGAGAGAAATATCGTCTTTACAAGAGAAAGTGCTGCAACGTCGGCGTCTACATCAGTGGCAACGAGGTGCGGGCTGAACATCAGACTGTTTGAGTGGCAGCAGCAAGCTAACTCTTGAAGTAGATGCGAATGGGTAAAGGAAAAGGTTCATTCGATCACTGGGCTACGAGAATGGCAGTCAGCCAGGTTCTGTTCGAGGTCAAGGGCCGAATCCACGAGCAAATCGTCCGGGACGCTTTCCGGTTGGCTGGCAACAAGCTTCCCGGTAAGAAGCCTCTGCCCTCTCCCCTTTCTGGACCAATGCTAACTACGTTACAGGTCAGTGGGAATTTGTGAAGAAGGGAGACGCTCCCATGGTTGGAATTACCAAGCTGGATGGCGTGACGCTGGAGGATCTGAAGAAACCCAGAAAGCAAATTGCCCCTCAGCAGCTTCTTGAGGCATCATCCTCTACAACAACCGCTGAGGCTGGAAGCACATCTGCGTCACCTGGGTCTCCATAAGCATTGATAAAATGCCATGTACCATAGAATCTTTTGTATATATAAAATAAAAAGCCGACTGATGAAAGAATTGAATGAAAACCAAAAGGATCGTAGAGAATATCTAACCCCACCAAGCTCACTAACTACTGTTTTATACGCTTCAAAATTATTTATAATTGACAATTCTAAAAAGTCTGAAAAACTTGGGAGACAATAAATCAAATTAAACTGAATTTATCTACACAAGTAGCATAAATGGCTATGTCAAGTCGTTGAAGCGCTTGTGCTGTGCCTGTGGGAGCCGGTTAGTGGCTATTGGCCAGTGTAGCTAATAGCGATAGCGAACAGGCAGGCTTCTCCACTCTAGAGTTCGGTTCACTGCACAGCACTTAACGCGACGACGCGTCTTCCAACTTTCAAAATCTTGGAGCTTCGCTGCATCCCATAAGCACACCAACTCAACAGCCAGCGCAATGGCTCTCATCGTCGACAAGCATCGTCCGCGGTCCCTGGAGGCTCTATCATACCACCAGGAGCTTTCAGAACGACTTCAATCTCTTGTACGATTCCCTTCCATGCCGCCGGTGCCAATTAGCATATTCACTACGACACAAGCTAACGCTCCCAATCACAGGCCCAAAGCGGTGACTTCCCCCATCTTCTAGTCTACGGCCCGTCAGGAGCTGGAAAGAAAACAAGGATAGTGGCAACACTGAAAGAGCTGTACGGCCCTGGTGTGGAAAAGATCAAGATCGACGCACGAGTGTTCCAGACATCCAGCAACCGAAAGCTCGAATTCAACATTGTCGCCTCAAATTACCACTTGGAAATTACGCCATCCGACGTAGGGCAATATGACCGAGTTGTCGTGCAGGATCTTCTGAAAGAGGTAGCGCAGACGCAACAGGTGGACCAGTCTGCAAAGCAGCGGTTCAAGGTCGTCGTTATCAATGAAGCAGACCACCTCACCAGGGATGCGCAGGCGGCGCTTCGTCGCACAATGGAAAAATACTCGCCAAACCTGCGTCTGATTCTTTTAGCGAACTCAACGGCCAATATTATTGCCCCAATTCGTTCAAGAACATTGCTTGTAAGAGTTGCTGCTCCGACACACGAGGAAATCTGCGACGTTCTTGCACAATCGGCAAAGAAAGAGAACTGGGAGGTCGTCAAAGGACTCCACCAACGAATAGCTGTGGAGAGTGGAAGGAATCTGCGTCGTGCATTATTGATGTACGAGGCTGTTCACGCACAGAAGTAAGTGGCATCTGAACAGCTCAGTTGACCTGCTTTCCGTTCGTTTCTAATTTTGTACTGCAGTGAGAAAGTAACAGACACGACACCTATCCCTCCGGCGGATTGGGAAGCACTGGTTGGCCAGATCGCCAAGGAGATCATCGAGGAACACACCCCTGCGAGGATCTTGCAGGTGCGCGCCAAGCTGTACGACTTACTGACGCATTGCATCCCACCTACTACCATTCTCAAGACCCTTACATTTAAGCTGCTGGGCCTCATTGACGATGGACTGAAAGGAGAGGTCATCAAATGGTCCGCCTTTTACGAGCACCGGATCAAGACGGGGACCAAGGTCATCTTTCATTTGGAAGCGTTTGTGGCAAAATTTATGCGCATCTTGGAAATGTACCTGATGAGCATGGACATGTAATTATCGCAACGGGTCGTGGGGGAGGCGTCTGGAGTATTATAAAAATAGCTGAAAGGAAGCCTTTGTTCTGCCATCCTTTGAATCTTATCATGTTTACTCTTCATTGACTCGATTTCCATTGTAGTGAATACAATCATTGCTCGCAAGCCGCACAAAGTGTGAACAGGACACTTGACAAAGGGACTCAGTGCTCTAATAACTGAACAACAAATGCCATCTGGCTATATAAACTCCATCTCAGCTCATTCTATCATGGCACTGCAAGTTGACAAGTTGACAAGACAGCATCTCGATACAATTCAGCAAGAACTTTACACTTGTTAAGAAATCTAGTGTAGGTATCATATTTGAGTGATTGCCTCTACCATCCTCCATGCTTACGGGATAGACTAACACGAGTGAATCAAGCAGAACTCAAAGTAAAAGCCGCCAAGCCCTCACCATAGCGATCATGTCTTCTAGTAATCAGCAGGAAGGAAACTTCGACAACAATGAATATGACACGCAGATCATAGACGAAGGATTGGATGAAGGTGCGTTTGAAACGGCCGACGAGGGCGTACAGCAACCGATTTCCGAGACCCGATACAGAAATCCCTACAACTTCACTATTCCACTGTATCCACCGCACGGTGTAATTATTGAGAATGGCAAGAAGATTACGTACTTTGAGGGGTTTGTTGTCTATGAAGAGGACTACGATGAAGACGCGGACAACGCTGAAATTGACACCCAGATCGTTGACGAAGGGATTGACGAAGGGATTGATGAAGGAATTGATGAAGGGACGTTTGAAATGGTCGAAGAGGGCAGCCTCACCGATTCGTACTTTGAAGTTGACTCCGAGGTAGATGTCGATGAAGAGCCTGTTGAAGGTAAAAAGGCTGGTGGCAAGAAAGAGCCCGCTGGCGGTGTAAAGCTCTAAGATTAGATTCGAGCGTCTCGTGTGGAAAGTCTATCGTTAGATTTCCCTCATCACTGTCTTTTCCTATCACTGTCTATTCCTATCACTGTCTTTCCTTATCACTGTCTTTTCCGCCTAGAATAGGATCACTCGATCAGAACTTTAGAGGAGCCAAGCCATTTAGAATAGATTACATATATTGAAATTAAACATATGTAGTGATTGGTCTCACTTTGAAAAGCCCTATTTTCCCGTTTTCTGTTCAAAGTAATAGTTCACAAGCCACCTTCAAGCCCCATTTGTTCTTCATGCGGTTCGCAACTTTTGCTCCACTTTCCGCATGTGGTTTATGCATGCACATGGATGTGTTATGTACGTTAGTGCGGTAGCATGAGTGCATTAAATGCCCCGCATAGTTGGAAAAATCCTCCCGTGCAATGCAACCTTTCGAGTATTTTCTATTGGATCTCTCCAGAGCGATCAGTTGCTGGTGCATTTTTTCTTGACTTTGATCCTTATTTATTTGTTTATTTTCCTATGGCCCATGGTGCCTAGTCTTTGATACATTGATGAGGAATAGAGGGAAAAAATCGCTCTCTTGTTGGTTGGCTTTTGTCTATAGCAATGGTAGGCATTTTCACCAGATGGGTACCTAGTAGTGTAGCTTCTATGCAAGACAGCCAATACTACTTACGTATTGTATCTATGTCACAACGAAACGAGTGATTTTTACAAGAGGCTACCGCGACACATCTAATCATGCTCGTCGGTGCACTGTATATTACAAGTTTTCACATGCTTAAAAACGCAATAGTAGCTGCTGCAATCTGTGTCCTCCATAATATGAGAATCGTGTAGTACCGCATGAAGCACACTGCATTCATTCTCGCTTCACCAAGGTACCCGTCAGATCCATATAGAGGTAGTAGTAGCACTGCAACCTAGATCAGGGGAGTATTTTGTAATGCAAATGGAATACTCAAACTACCTATATGCGTGAACCTGCATATAGCCTGGTGCTTTTCGTTCATCCAGTACTTGGCGAGTCTCGCTATTTAACCGGCTCTCTGCCAAAGGAGTGCGAGCATACTACTAGGTAATACTTATACAAACCAACTTCTTTCAGGAGCGAGCAAAGAAGGAATCACGGAGCAGCACCGTTTCAGGCCTCGTAATAGATTATCTACTAGTAGCAGCCACACCACCGGCCAAGCAACCGCCTTTTAATAACGCATCATCCGTACCGGTTGGTTGGGTACGTTGGGAGTGGTTGTTTTCATTAATGTGACACTTTTTTTTTTTGTAGGGTAACCGTTCGCTGCAACATTAGAGTGGATGGATGGAAGGGAGGGTAAAAGAGGGGCAGCGTGAGGCAGAGTAGCACCGAAGGATTTTAGAACCGCCAACCAACCGATTGTCCCTTTCTTCTGCCTATTTAGATTAGATTACTTTTGCTTATTTATTGATCTTCTTTTCCTTTCTGCATACAGCAGTTTCCCCCCCTTTCCGTATCCCCTTTTGCCATTGCTCCATAACATGCGGATATCTCGGTACAGGAGGCACTACTTGTAAGTACTACTTGGTAAGTACCAGTAGTACCAGAAGAGTGACGTGCGAAGTAGCGGATATTGTATCTCAAAAGCCGGGACTTGGACCCCCAAACTTTTTTGGGCCCCGATTTATCCATGGACGCTGGTGAGAACCCCCCTCGCCGAATCAACGTGGCAGCCCATGGTAACAGCACAGAATGGTACTCCATAGCTCAGTGCTACCCTAGTAGAAATACGTACATGTACTTAGTAGCACTGCTAGATGGGGGCATCGCTTATTCACGTTGTCCGGGATGCATGCAGCTAGCATGAGTGCATCGTGGGTAGGCAATTTCAGCGCCCACGATAATTGGTGGCCGCTGCCTGATAGAGACGCTTTGCGTCTGCGGGAGCTGCAAACTCTCTGGGCCCCTAGTCATGGGCTCTGCAGGACAAGACAGGACTGGACAGGACTGGATAGGACGAGGAGGAGGCCGCGGAGGCAGCGGCCATTGGATGGGAATCTAAATCTAATACGGAGGATGTGTGCGTACGGGTACAAGCGGAAGGACGATAAATGTTGATATCCCGAGGATAATTTGCACAAAGCAAGTCTTGTCTCATGGCCCTTTCGGACGACAGGCGCTTGCCTTGCTGCTTGGCTAGCGGGCACGGCTCCGGCAACATGGCAGAAGGCGATACAACGACGTATCTCGGCGGCCGAGCGTGCTGAACAACGTCGAACCTTGATGAACCGGGCCTCCAAAACGCGCACTACGGGGTTTCAGATGACTCGTGGATGGTCATTGGATCTCACCCCTTACCAGTACATGCTTGTAACTTCACGGAAGGGCCTTTGATTCTTTGTTGGCCACGCGCTTCGGGGCAACGGAGGTGTTGCTTCCCCACCCGGCCCATCGGGACAAGCGCCGCCTGGTAGGGCAAAGCCAAAGCCTCAGAACGCAGAAACATGCGTGGCGTGGCTGTGATGGATTCCTAAACCGCACAGGAGTGGTGAGTGGCAGGACAAGCTCACGCTAGAGGATTCCTGGGGAGGGAATTTGGGGAGAGTAAGCCTGGGGAAAGACGGGGAAGAGAAGAAAGCTCTGGGCACCTCCGTGGACCCTGCTGTCCGTTGTCGAGATGGTGCCGAGATGGCCTCCTTTTTTTCTCCCTCAAGGACCTCAGCTAGACCAGAAGACTGCTCAACACCGCAAAGCAGGGTAGCATTTACTATCATCGTGATCCACAGCTGGCGGTAGGTACCTGGCATGCCTGTAACTACAGTACACCGAAGTAAGCCTGAGATGGGTTGAAGCGCGGGAACGGAGAATGGTGGCATCCATTGCAAGTAGCGTTGTACGTACAAATACAGACGGAGCACGAACTAAGATTGGCGCTCCATTAGCCTATTAGGTATCACAACGGTAAGGGTTCCATATGAAGAACGGAGGTCGGAGACCCGGGCTAGTGAGCGTCAAGGTCGGCAGCTATCCCCAGAAGGCAAAATCCCTTGACATGGTAGCATCATCGTCCGGAGCTTATAAAGTAATTTAAATCCCCTCCGCTCTCCGCCGCCCTTCCTCTCCTCCCTTTCTGTTGCTTTGATCTTCACGCTCTGATCCTACGTCACCTTTGGAGAAGCAAAATAAAAGAAGAAGAAGAAGAAGAAGAAGAAGAAGAAGAAGAAGAAGAAGAAGAAGAAGAAGAAGAAGAAGAAGAAGAAGAAGAAGAAGAAGAAGAAGAAGAAGAAGAAGAAGAAGAAGAAGAAGAAGAAGAAGCATTCGAGACCAAGAGGGAATCTCATCAAACTCCCTTCTGCGACTCTGCCTCTGCTTGGCGCCGTCTCTAGTTGCTCTCCCATCCTCGAGCCTTTGCGACTCGGACAGGGACAGCTTCTTCATCTCGCGACCGCTGCTGCTTGTCTGAAGGGTCGCAGCGCATTCGCGATAACTTCGCCTTCTTTTTTCTTGTTGCGCGGGAAACTCTCGACAAGCCGCAACGTAGCACCAAGTACTTGGACTTCACAGCTACCCCGCACTCCGCCAGATTTCTCCAGCGCTTCTTGCCGCTCGACCCCTCCAAGACCTTTTCTACATCCTTTCTGCACACACAAACACTCAGCAAACACAAAATCCTCAACCGTCGCAGCCATGGCCGATAACCAGGGAGTGGTCGTGGAGGCCCACGAGATTGAAACCTTCCGTAAGGATATCTTTCTGCGATTTTTATCTAAATTTTACAACTCTTTGAAGCTGAAACTGACCTGCGCGCACTACAGAGCCTCCTCAGAAGATGTTCGCAAGTATGTTGCCACCCGCTAGTAGCTCCTCGAATTCTCCGATAAAAAAACACCCTGCACTTTTTTAGTTGCTTTTTTGAGTGAGATCCAGCTGACATCTTTTTCTCTTTCACCCATTCGACAGAGCACCCCAGCAAACCCCACATTGGCAGTAAGTGCATCATTTCCCAAAATCACCTCAAAAGAGCCGTATCTGCACCGGTCTCGGCGCACAAACCGGAGGTTGGCCCGGACGTTCGGAATTGCGTCAGTACAACGGCGCTTCTTCCGCCTGTCCGGACGGCCGGTGCAGGATGTAATTTGGAATATGGAGACGTCGATTACTGACTACGCTTAAAATTATCGCAGGCCTGGAGGAATACCAGAAGCTGTACAAGGAATCTATCACCGAGCCCGATAAGTTCTGGGGCCGAACAGCTCGCGAGCTGCTAAGCTGGACCCGCGACTTTGAGACTGTCTCTGCCGGCAGCCTCGCTGAGGGCGACGTCAAGTGGTTTGTTGAGGGCCAGCTGAACGCTTGTTACAACGCCGTCGATCGCCATGCTTACAAGGACCCCAACCGCGTCGCCATCATCTACGAGGCCGACGAGGTTGACGATGGCCGCAACGTTACTTACAGCGAGCTTCTTCGCGACGTTTCCAAGGTTGCGTGGGTCCTCAAGCAGGCCGGCATCAAGAAGGGTGACACCGTCGCCATCTACATGCCCATGATCCCCGAAGCCGTTGTCGCTATCCTGGCCTGTGTGCGTATCGGCGCCGTCCACTCTGTTGTTTTTGCTGGCTTCTCCGCCGACGCTCTCCGCGACCGTGTCCTTGATGCCAAGTCCCGCTTCGTCATCACCTCTGACGAGGGCAAGCGAGGCGGCAAGTTCATTGGCACCAAGAAGATTGTCGATGATGCCTTGAAGCAGTGCCCCGATGTCAGCAACGTTCTCGTCTACCGCCGCACAGGCGCTGATATCAACATGGTTCCCGGCCGTGATCTGTGGTGGCACGAGGAGGTTGAGAAGTGGCCCAGCTACATTGCCCCTGAGCCGATGAACTCGGAGGATCCTCTCTTCCTTCTCTACACCTCTGGTTCTACCGGAAAGCCCAAGGGTGTCATGCACACCACCGCTGGATACCTGCTCGGCGCCGCCCTGACCGGCAAGTATGTCTTTGACATTCACGATGGTGATCGTTACTTCTGCGGTGGTGACGTCGGTTGGATCACTGGTCACACCTATGTCGTCTACTCTCCCCTACTTTTGGGTGTCTCCACAGTCGTTTTTGAGGGTACACCCGCGTACCCCAACTTCTCAAGATACTGGGATATCATTGAGAAGCACAACATCACTCAGTTCTACGTCGCTCCTACGGCTCTGCGACTGCTCAAGCGAGCCGGTGACGAGCACGTCCGCGGCAACTTCAAGTACCTGCGAACTCTAGGTTCAGTCGGTGAGCCCATCGCCGCTGAAGTTTGGAAGTGGTACTATGAGATTGTTGGCAAGGAGAGTGCCCATGTCGTTGATGTAAGTTAAATAACACTAATATCATCTACATCTAGCAAATAAGGTTGCTGACAAGATGACCTACAGACCTACTGGCAGACCGAAACCGGCTCCAACGTCATCACGCCTCTCTCCGGTATTACCCCCATGAAGCCCGGTAGCGCTTCATTACCGTTCTTCGGCATTGAGCCCTCCATCATTGACCCTGTCTCTGGTGAGGAGCTTCACGGCAACAACGTTGAGGGTGTGCTCGCCTTCAAGCAGTCATGGCCCAGCATCGCTCGTACCGTCTACGGCAGCCACAAGCGATACCTGGACACCTACCTTCACGTATACAAGGGCTACTACGTAAGAATATCCCCTGGTTCCTTTCAACACCTTAAATGCGCGAGAGAAGAAAATAAAAAGGCTAATAATGTGAAACATAGTTCACTGGCGATGGTGCTGCCCGTGACCACGAGGGATTCTACTGGATCCGAGGCCGTGTCGACGATGTCGTCAACGTCAGCGGTCACCGTCTCTCTACTGCCGAGATTGAGGCTGCTCTAATTGAGCACCACTCCGTTGCTGAAGCGGCTGTCGTTGGTGTTACCGACGAGCTGACTGGCCAGGCCGTCAACGCCTTTGTCGCCATCAAGGATGGTAACGAGGCCACAGATGCCCTCCGCAAGGAGCTCGTTTTGCAAGTCCGAAAGAGCATTGGCCCCTTTGCTGCTCCCAAGGCTGTCTACATCATTGCAGATCTCCCCAAGACGCGAAGTGGTAAGATCATGCGTCGCATTCTGCGGAAGGTCTTGGCGGGCGAGGAGGATCAGCTTGGTGATGTCTCAACGGTATGTTTTCGCAATCCTTTTCGAAATCAAGTAAAGCTCGGTATGACTGACTTATTGTTCTTTGTTTAGCTGTCTGATCCTTCCGTTGTGGACAAGATCATCGCGACCGTTCACGCGGCAAAGGGAAAATAAATAGTAAAAACAATTCGGGAGTCATCAGGTTTTTGTTTTCGCATCTAGCTTGTCAGTTGATACAATTGGGTCAGGGATGAGAACGGCGGCCGTCAACACGCAAAGTTCGTCTGAGGTTAAAAAACCAGGGTAATTTAGGGGAGATCTCTTTTTTGGATGCGGATATGACAATGGGGATAGCATTTGATATCTAAGACGATGAATCCATTTTTTTTTTTCGTTGGACATAATGGCCAAATGTTTTCATGACACTTGGTAATTAGTAACTCAGCTGAAAGGATGCAATTTTTTCTGTGACACTTGACAATATGAAATTCAGCTGAAAGCATCCTGTGCTGACAAGGTGAGGATACAAGATTAGGTGATATTTGTTCCACAGGTTGAGGAATCAAAGGAGGACGCGCGTACTCCTCGTCTAGTAAGACGTTAAAGTAGCTTGCAGATAAGGTTCGCTACATGTATGAGGGTTAAGCTTCTTCATTTTTGCCTTTTTGCATCTTGGCGATTATACTAATACTTCGGATCTACAAGTACTTATAGCATGTATAGGATAGGCACAAGTATGGTAGGTACATACATGCCTACCCGCCTTAGTTTGAGGTCCTGTAAGGGGCCGATTCGATTCGATATTGTCATGTACGAACGGTACTTGCTTTGCATGCGACGCCACCGATTTGGAGAGATGGAGTCGAGCCAAGACTGGCAATGCTGCACAGCCTGGATAGACCCACGCCGATGAAGCCGAAGATGGTGTACTAGGAAGCCTGGCAACGACAGCCACGGCGATACCATTACTTGAATATGCCGTGTATCACTATCTCCGACGAAAGACGTACGGATTAATAATAAAAAAACGTCCCGCGCAAATTGGGCTTGCGAGAGAGAGAGATGAGTTGGGGAGAAGTGCCAGCAAATCTCCTTCACAATCAGGTGCCAAGTCGCCAAGACAGATGCTCAGCCATCGTCGTCATCGGACTTGTGCCGTTGGCTGGATCGCTGCTGTAAGTCTCAATCGCGCAGAGGTTTTGCATGCTGAAACGACGTCCAACTGGGCGAATTTGTTTTTTTCTCGTACACAAGGGCGACTAGAGACATGCATGATGCAGCAGCTGGTTTGCAAGGCATATATAATATATATGTATGGAGTGCATGTGGCTTTGATTGGCTATATGCGTGCTCTTTTTCTAAAAAAGTCGATGCCCATCGTATCTTTGCTTGGCCTTTTTTACTTTCCTGTGCCGAAATAGCGAGAGTGATATGATGATCATTCTCTGGCGGTGAAGGGCTGGAAAGGGAGGGAGGGAGGGAGTGAAAATGGGAGTGCCGTGTAGTATTTTGGGGGTAGACTCTTGGCGGAGAGTGGCTCAGCTCAATTGAATACCAATAGGAGGGTGAGATATGGGGTGATGAGAGGTGGGTTTTCGTGATGACATTTTACAATAGCTAGGAAGAGATGGAGTGTTTTCTACTCCGTACTTCTTCCTCTCTTTTTCTTAGTTCAATTTTATTTCTTCTTTATTCTTGGTGGTGAGAATACAGACTGTAATTTAAGGGATGGAATAATGCGTCAGGTATTTATCGAGTAATTTCTAGCTGGCATGCTTTCTGGTGTCTTGGCTAAGACGTCTCGTCTGTCTGATACGAAACAAGCGCCGTGATGTCTCCACTATCAGCACAGCTACCCATTATTGGATGAGCAAGGGGGAAGTTCCCAAAAAGAGAGAAAAAGAACCAAAAAAAAGCACGGTGACATACTTGTAAGCGGACCAGGCTACAGGGTTCCCCCTCCCTTCCAGAGACGTTTCAGGGAATATGCATAACAGAGTTGAGGTTAAGGTAGAGGTTACTTCGTATTCTTGCTGGCCAAGGGTAAGCGACAAACACAAAAAACACGCGAATAGTCCCAAGTACATGCAACTTCGTAAAACACCAAAAAAAAAAAAAAAATACGCGTCACGGAAATAATCGTCGCCATTTCCAATCTCCATCTCCTCTAGTGCAAAGAAAGCCTGCGCTGCACCTTGCATAGCCACCCCTCAATCAAGCCATCCATCTAATCACATTGTTGTTTTCGTCGTTTGCGAAACAAACTTGAAATTCTTCCCACCCTATGCCAAGCAGCCCCTGCTGTCATCACCCCCCCTGCTACATCAAATGCGTATAAACGCCCTTCTAGCGCTTCTGTGCCCGCTGAGTTTACGAGTTTAGTGCGCTGTTCAGTGGAGGCGTAGTGGGCCCCCCCGAAGCTGCGAAGCTGGTAAACGCTAAACTACCGCTGCTAGCGACCTTGTTGACAGCGCTCTCCAGGTCTTATTCTCCCGCCGGACGGAGCAACGAACTCTCCATACTTGTATCTCAGGTAGGTACAAGTAGAGGTACTAGGTATTATTAGTGCTTGCATGTACCGAAGTCAAACACCATCCGAGCCTCATCGTGCCAAGTACCGCCTTACACTTTTCTCTCTCCTCTTCTTACTTCTCCTCCTCTTATTCCTTTTCTCATTGCCCCGGTTCTCCGTCCGCGGCGCACACTTCTCCACCTTCGGGGGCCTCTTTTTGCCATCTCTTTCTTTATCGCTTTTTCTTGTTCTTCATCTCTCGCTATCTCGGGCTTGCTCCGATCCTTCTGCGCCACGCGGACAGACGCAATCCCTTCTTGGCTTGTTATTGTTTAAGAAAGACCCGAAGCCTACTTGTTACTCGCCCGCATCTGGATGGCCTGTCTATCATAGCACGGCTCTCTCTTCTTTTTCTTCTATTCTGCGTGTCGCCTTTCTCTGGCGGGCCGTTTCTATAGATAGATATTCACCCCCGCTGCCATGGTTGCGCTCCAGTCTCTTCTGGCCGCTTTTGCTAGCACTGCTTTGTTAGCCCAGTCTGTGATCGGTATTATTACTCCTTCGCCACAGCCGTCTGCTTCCTCTCCTCTACTAGTTCCCATTCGCTGATATCCGTATTCTTTTGAATTTTGCTGTAGCGCATTCGTTGGAGAGAAGCCCCCTTAGTTACGTCTCTGTCGTTGACGACGTTAAGATTCACACGCCTGCTGGTCGAGTACATTCGCATTCCGATTTCGACCTCACCTTCTCCCTTCACGATGGAGAAGAACGAGTTCGACTGTCTCTTCACCCCAACTACGATATCCTCCACGATGACTTTGAGGTGACCTATCTCGACTCACAAGGAAACGTCAAATCAGTAGAAAAGGTACAGCGATCCGAGCACAAGGTCTATCGGGGTGACGCCTTCGTCGAACGTCCTGGTGAAGATGGCTGGTCCCTGGCTGGGTGGGCGAGGATAACGATACACCGCGACGGCGAAAACCCGGTGTTCGACGGGGCATTTCGCATTGATGGTGACAATCATCACGTCCATACCGGTACCAAGTACAACAGCCTTAAACTTGAAGACGACCCTGCGTTTTTGGATTGGGAAGAACGAGATCCTGACGAAGTCATGATTGTGTGGCGCGATTCCGATGTTCAGGACTTTCTGGGCCGTGGAGAGCTGAAGCGTGATGTCTTGAGCCCTTCGCAGTGCGTTTCAGACTCTCTAAACTTCAACAGCCAGTTTAACCTGGAACTGAGGCGATCCACTGGACTCAGAGGAATAGACCCAAGAAGCCTATTTGGTCGCCAATCTATCGATGGAGGTTCGGGGGGTAACGGCCAGGATTTCATTGCGACCATTGGAGATACAGCTGGTTGTCCCACCACCAAGAAGGTAGCCTTGGTTGGCATTGCTACTGACTGCACATATTGGAACGGCTTCAACTCTTCTGAGGATCTGAGGAAGAATATCATTGGCGTTGTGAACCAAGCTTCTCAGGTCTACGAGAGTTCCTTCAAAATTTCTCTGGGTATCAGAAACATGACCGTTCTCCCTAAGGAATGTCCAGGGGCGCCTGCTGCTGCCACGCCCTGGAACGTAGACTGCCAGTCCAACACTACCATTAACGATCGATTAAATCTCTTTTCTGCCTGGCGCGGTCGATCTCTCGATGGTAATGCTTACTGGACTCTGTTCAGTACTTGTGCTACAGATGCAGCCGTCGGGCTGGCCTGGAGAAGTCAAGTCTGTCGTCAGGGATCAGGCACCAGTTCGGATGGACAGGGTAATAACGAGACCGTCGCCGGTACCAATGTCGTGGTGAGAACGACGACGGAGTGGCAGGTGTTTGCTCATGAGTCAGGACACACATTTGGAGCCGTTCATGACTGCACAAGCTCTACTTGCCCTGTTGATCCCACTTCACAGGCTTGCTGCCCGCTCAGTGCCACCACTTGCGATGCTGGGGGCAAATTCATCATGAATCCTTCAACTGGCGACGGCATCACCCAGTTTTCCCAGTGCAGTATTGGAAATATCTGTTCAAGCCTCAAAGCCGCAGCTTTATCAAACTGCTTGACCGACAACAAGAATGTCCCAACCATTACAGGCAGTCAGTGTGGTAATGGCATCGTCGAAACAGGCGAAGAATGCGACTGCGGCGGCGAGCAGGGCTGCCAAAATAACACATGCTGCGACGCTAAAACTTGCAAGTTTACGACCAATTCCGTATGCGACCCATCTAATGAAGATTGTTGCACGAATAAGTGCCAGTTTGCATCCTCCGGAACAGTATGCCGTCCCAGCACTGGAGAGTGTGATATCCAAGAGACATGTCCCGGTACCGCAGCCCAGTGTCCTGTCGACCAGCACAAGGTAGATGGTGAATCATGCGGTAGCGGTAGTGGCCTCGCGTGTGCTTCGGGGCAATGTACGTCTCGTGATAGGCAATGTCAGGTTGCCGTTGGCACCTCGGCCGACAACAGCTCGACCACTGCATGTCCCGATACTCAAAACAGTTGCACTGTTTCCTGCACTTCCGGACAATCCGTCTTTGGACAACGTCAATGTCTCTTATTTGGTCAGAACTTTATCGATGGGACTCCGTGCGGCGCCGGCGGACACTGTTCAAACGGAACATGCACCGGCACCTCCACATCGAAGGAGATTAGCGACTGGATCACTTCTCACAAGGACATTGTCATTCCCATAGCAGTCGTTGTTGGGATCTTGCTCATCGTCATTGTTGTAAGTACCATCATGAGCTGCTGGCGCCGGGCGCAACGACGACGCGGCGTGCCCAAGACATCACCCCCGATGACTGCATGGCCGCAGTGGGGAGGTAACCAGAGCCGTGGAGTTGGGCCACAGGGCCAAAATATGACTGAGACACAATACAATCCACCGCCACCGGCGTACCAGCAGCAGCAGCAGCCGCCAGAATACGGACAACCACCGAATCAGCAGCAGTGGAGGCCAACGATCGAGCGATATGCATGAGAGGCCTTTTCTTTCACCAGTCGTTCCTATTGATACTTTGCATTTTGTTTGTTTGTTGGGACCAAAATAAATCTTTATGTGCATCTTTCGTGGGATTTGGAAATCGCTTGGGATATCTCTCTCTCTGTTTTTGGAGATTGAAAGAAATGTCTGCATTGTTGGAAATATTTGCACGTTCACGGCGTTTTTTTTTTTTTTTTTTGAGGCTGGTGTCATTTTTACTGATGAATCATGAAGAGGAGGGAATCGCATTTTTCTTAGGATACATACAATGGACACGCACACACGCACAAACACACACATACCCATCGTTACAAGATATGGAGTTTGAAACTTTTTTGTTGTTTATAGGACTGCTTTATAGTGCTCATGTATATTGAGCTGATAGCATATATCATTTCAATCTGCTGGTATAAATAAAGTAAAATTTCATCATAATGGTCGTAATATGTCCTGCCTGTGTCCTGCCTGCATCAAAGGATGCGCCGTAATCCGCTAAAATAGAAAAATTCAAATCCATTTAAGAATCCCCATGAAATGGGTTTCTCCCCCCATCAGACTGATCTCCGATCAATATTCATGCTCTTACGAATAATCTTCTGCCTATCCTGCGCCGCCTTCACGGTCGCTCTGTAGTGCGTCATGTTGTTCCAGTCACCCTCCTTGTCGTAGCCGCAGAGCATAGTCGTGAAGCGCTGTCGCTGACTCGCAATGCTCTGTCCCCCCCAAACACTTGTCAGTACATCTTATTTCCCCCCCCAGGACAAAGACAAAAGAAAGAAAAAGATTATGCGTGTAGGTTATCACTCACGTCGTTTGTGCTCTGGGCGTACATCATCAACTGCTCGGGCCGGTCCAGCACCGCCGCGGCAAAGGCCCTGCGCTCACGAGTTTCAAAGTCCTCTGCTTTGCAACTGCGTAGGATATCAGCATCTTCGTCCGTCTCCTCATCATCACCGTCCTCGAGATCATCCTCATTGATGTCGTCGAGGTTCTTATGACTGCTAGGGCAAAGTAAACATTAAAGCAGGCTAAAAGCAAGACGAGAGGGGAAAAAAAAAGAAAAGATAGCAATATAAAAATTAATCCAGAATACGCACCTTCTTCCGGCAATGGGTTTGTTCTTCTCTTCTTCTTCCTCCACCTCCTCTTCCTCCTCCTCCTCCTCCTCCTCCTCTTCCTCCACCTCCACCTCCTCGATCTTCTCATCTTCCTCCTCGCTGCTGCTCCCGTAGACATCCTGGCCGCGGGCCTGGCGGTCGCGCGTGGCGGCGGACACGGTGCTTGGAAAGGGCATGTTGCGAATCTTGTCGCGCCGCTCTCGCGACTCCCGATGGAGCTGCTGTATCAGCTCATGCTGTTGATGATGTTGAAGCTGCTGCAACTGCAGTTGCTGCTGCATCTGGATCACCTGAGGGTGATTCATCGGGTATTGATTGGGAAAGTTGAGGTTGAGGTTGATCGGTGGGCCAGACATTTTGGCTTGTGCTTTTTCCGGCTTGCGCTAGGATCTAGCTATATCTTTTATTTTATTTAAATGCTCTTTTATTTGCCCCTGGTTTTAACTTGTAGTCACGTTTTGCGTGCTGCGCGTCGCCTGGTGTAGTTGATGAGAGGTGACGAGGGGTGTTGAAAATGGTGGATGAATGAGGTTAGTATCACGTTGGTCGCGCTTAGTGGCGATTTTCCCTTAGGTTATCCGTTGAGCCTCAACACCAACCCCGCCTCAATACTTGATGCGTCACCATACGAAGTACTTGTATGAACCATATTGGAAACAGTAAATATTCATGTACACTTGTCAATTGCATTTACGATTTCGCGAATTTCATCTTGATGTTTGCACTACGCACTCCAGAGGCAAGCCAGCGCTTATTATTATTAACTGGAACTTTGTCCTTTGATTGATAGGTAGTACTCTGCAGATTTTATTGTACAAGACGCAGCCTCACTACCCCCTGCTCTGTTCAAACATGTTTAGACACACAAAGTGAAAATGCCTTGACTGGCTTTCCTTCTTTCTCCTTCTCCCTCACCCCTCCTGTTACCGGCGGCCCGAGAAAAGATAAATAAAGCAACAAAGATGAAAAAAAAAAAAAGAAAAAAATAACACCACTCGTACTCCATACGTCCGTTTTATCCCTGTCGTTCATTCGAGTGTATCCGCGTAGTCAAGATGATTAGCAAGTCTGGTCCAGCTCCCCCTTGTTGTCCAGATATATCGTGGTTCGTGACCAAAAAGAAAGCCCAACGGGGGATGCTGGTATACAAAAGGGATTGATGCATTTGATGCACAGGGCATTCGAGCCCCAAAAGATTGGTTCCGCGACACCTCGCTTCCCCCTAATCCATTTGACCATCCTTTGTTCAAAAAAAAATAATAGAAGGAAGGGGGGGAAGAAAAATAAGAATAGAAATTGCCGTAGACATGAGTTTCGTCATGCCACAGCCCTTGTATGATGTCGCGTCACTCGCCGATGCCGTTGTTTTCTAGGGGGTTTCTGTTTCTCCTCGTTTTGCCGTATCGTCCTCAAAAGCTTCCAAACAGCCACCCGACCAATTCCGTCTCAGTAAATTCATCCGTTCGCCGTAACATATCCGCATCTTTTTCTCATTGTAAACGTGGGTTTTATCCACTGAAGCTAATGATAGCGAGCTATAAAATTCGGTTAGATTGTTCCGTCCCTCTTGATACTTCTTCGTCTCCAAGGTTTGGTATATCCACACTTACTCGACTATTTGCCCCATAAGCAAGCTTTTGGCCGCTGATATCCCAGCAAAGACAGTGTTCATCCTCCTCTTCGGAATCTTGATTGCTCTTAAGATTCTCGAATTCATCCTTGGACGGTCTCCATATCGCCCGAGGCACGGAATGGCTGTCAACCTTCCATATTAAAACACTTCTTGACGTAGCTCCTGCGATAAAGGCACCATCAGGCGTAAAGGCAAGCCGCACGACTGGTAACTCCATTGTGAAGAAGCATTTTGCCTTGCTCTCGGGTTTTCTAGCGTTCCAAATCAGAATGGCACCGTCTTCTCCTCCGGTAGCGATTAGTCGTTCATCGTCTGCGTTGTACTGATTTGATGGCAGAGGTTGCCAAGCCATTGTTGTGATCGATCCCTGGTGGGCTGATATTGATCGGCGCTGGCCAGATTCGTCCCATAACTGCATGAAACATGATTAGCCTCCAGTTCTTCGAACGCGCCATGGTATGGGTCAGTCATGAATTTTTTTGTTTTTACTTACATCCAAAACACCCTTGTCGCTTGAAGTGGCGACAAGCTGGGATAGCGAGTCAAACAAAACTTGAGCAAAGTGGTCATCCTCTTTCGTCTCAAATTTCCGAGTCCTCTGTATTGATGTCTCGCCCACGGTTAAACATTCAAAGATACCTCCGCCGCAAATTAGAAACTCGGAGTCACCGGTCCACGTTGCATCCAATCCCGTATCGAGATTATGGCCCGAAAGATCATATCGGAACGACTTGTTTGAGGTTGCCGAGTGCACCGTTACTGATGTATCGACTTTGTTCTCTGGGGAAATGGCTAGGAGCGCCGAGTTGCTGGGATTCCACAGGAGCTTGACGATGGGCGGCTCCGCCACGTCCATCGATTGTAGAAGTTCGCCGCCGGCGGACCACACATGGATGGCAGCGCGGGCTCCTCCGCAGTCGCTGGCCACGGCAATGGCTGTGCCATCCGACGTCCAGGCCAGCGCCGTGACCGTTGTCGTCCTGGGAGCATCGGGGTCCAACAAGGCATGGGCGTGGGGTGACACGTGATGCTCACCATGCTCAGTTGCTGTAGCACGCGAAATGGTCCAAACGCGGGCTAGCGCATCGGTTCCAGCAGCCGCCAGTATTGATGGGTCTCTAGGGTTCCACTCGCACTGCAGCAGAATGGGAGTGTTTTCAGGACCAGCTGGGGAGGGAGATGGCGCAGTTTCGGTGGCGCAGTTGGTGTCCATGAGGCGAATGAAGGTGGTCTTGGAAAACAGTTGCTCGACTTTATCGACCTGCGTGCCTTGCTCGGGTCCCTCCGTCCGTACAATGGGAAGGGGAACCTGTTCTCCTTCTAGCGGAGAAGGGTAGGCGTGGTTATCTTGCAGGCTCTGGTCGTCATCGTGCTGTTGTTGGTTCTCCTGCTGGTCCACATCCATGGCCATGGGGGTGCTGACGGTGGCTGCATCGGATTTGCTCTCGCATCCGTTGCTCAGCCGTGGGCGCTTGGAGGGCGACCCATTGGGCAGAGAGTTCTGAGACCGTTTTCGCGACAGCTCTACATCCTCATCTTCTCCCGGTGCATCCACGTCGTCGTCCTCCTCTTCCTCCATTTTTGCTGGTGGTTGCACTTCCAGCGGTCCAAAGATGCCGCTGCGCAGAACCTCGGCTTGTGCGGCCGCATCCTCAGGCATCTGCAGCCGAATTGGATGGTCAGCCAAGGGAAAAAAAAGGGAAAAGGGAAAAGCGAACCGCGATTGGCGCACAGGCAGCCCAATCGCGAACGCAAACAGAGAGAAAAAAAGAAGCAGAAGCAGAAAAAGAAGTAGAGACAGGGAATGCAGTAAATGGCATTTTTTTTTTCCCGGCGTACCTGATGGCGTGCATGCTCTCTCTCGAGGGCATAGTAGATGAGGCCGCTGTTGACAACAGACACTAGAGCACGGCCCTTGACATGGCGCGCAAAGTCAAAGTCCCGTTGCGGCTCTTTGACGTGCCATTCCTTCTGGAATTTGGCGGCGGTTTCCCTGTAATCTGGAAGAAAGAAAACAATGATTCACGGTTAGTCAGGCTCCAAGTTTGGTCCAGCCCCTACGAGGAAGAGGGACAAAAGGTTGCGGTGCTGCGCGGTTCCACGTACTGCCTTCAAGCAAATACCTGCGCAAAAAAAAGGGTCAGCAAAAGGCGTGAGCGCCAACAAGGTCTTTGGAGACCGAAAAACGGTTTGGGGAGAAGATGGGAGGCTCGACGAAAAGGGATTGGGCCGCGGCGTGCGTCCTGGGGGGTGATGGGCGGCAAACAGGGCACGAGGCTGGCAAAAGCAACGGGCTTCGACGAACCTCCAGATGAGAAAGTTGACTCGGTCTGAGTCGATAAATTCCTTGATGACCATGGCTCTGGTTCCAGGGGTGGGAGGGGGGAAGCGCGCCAGCAGGCGGCGGCAGTGTCACGGCTGGTCGTCGCAGGTGAGTCTGCAGGTGTAGAGCAGCGCAGAGGCTCGTTCGGGGAGCCACCAAAGGAGAGCGAAACGGCGATGGTGAGGAGGAAGTGAGAGTGAAGATTCAAGAAAGAAGATGAATCGAATCCACATTCGCCCACGGTCGGCAGAGACAGGTACTCCGTACCTCTGTCGGTACATTGGCCCTGCCGCGCATGGGGTACGCAGTACTTGGAGGTTGGTGCTGGCGGTACCTGACCCTCCGCCATAGCCACGGGCAGCGCCCAAGTACCCGTAAAGTACTGCGTACCTGTCTAGCACCGGGCGTTCAGCCCACGCCAGATTAAACGGGCCTTGTTTGGGGAGTCCAGAAAGGCGAGGCGTCGAAAGAGAAACCCAGCCGGTGGACTTGCGCTATAGCCGGCGCCAGACATCAATTAAAGGCTGGCTTCGATACCAGCGCCACACTACCTGCAGCGCCGCTCTGCCAATGACAAGCCCCCCAAGGTCGCACCCAAGGCTTTCGCAGCCTACCGCCAAACCTAATAATGGAGGGGGGTTTTTCCAGATCTTGCCCCCCCAAATCTGCCTCCTTACAGCACCTGTACTGTACTTGTACATATTCGTACATGGCCGTTTTACGTAGCCCTGCCTGCCCTGCCTGCCCTGCCAATTGCCATGGGAGGGGCCCAAAATGCACATAAACGAGCTTCTGCAGCATGACACACTCTCTCTCGCCTTGGCAAGGCCCTATGAGGCCGAGGAGCGGATGCTGCACTGCACCGCATTTTGCAAGATAACCGTGCGGCACATACCTTAGGTACCTACGAAAATGTGGCAGTTGTAGTTGGCCATCGATTTCTGCAGCGTTGCTCCGCTTATTATGTAGGCAGCTTCGCATCACGAACATTATCTACTAGGTGCTGTAGTACAGCGTTGAAACCAAAACTCTTCCAGCCACCTAGCAGACTGCTACTACTACTATGCAAGTATCCGTGCAGGTACGGAGAGGTACCGAGCTGACGCCGCAACAGCGTGTGCTATGCACAGGTACTGCTCCGTACTTGGCACTACTACTCCTAGTCGCACACGAAAGTGGACCGGCCTGGCGCTAGATTGAGCATTCAAATCGCTGTGGAACGAGATAGCATGGCGGTAGGGCAACGGGAGAAACGGGGGATTGGGGAGAACCCTAGGCCTGGCTGCTAAAACTTGCCGAGACTTTTTGATGGAGGGTAGTGGTACGTACCCATACAGGTTCTTCACAAACGAATCGATGTACAAGCCCGTCACGGGGTTCTCGGGTTTGTCCCCTACAAGACAGAACAAGACAAGACATTGTACCTGACGTATGTGCGAGTACAGGTACAAGGACGTTTCGTCGCCGCGACAGGAACCAACTTACGGGGACCAGTAGAATCATTTATTGTCTACGATGACCTGGTCTCTGGATGGCTGGACGAGTACAGTACGTGCATGTCAGTACAGACAAAGGACGAACCGTTTGACATGCGTGGCAGCGCCTGTGTGCCAATCTTCAGGAGGCGCGAACAGGACAGAAAGAAAATGAGAGGAAGAAATGGATGCGCCATCTCTAATTTAGCGTCAGTGGCGCAAGCCGCAGTTCCTTCGTCAATCGAAGCGTCCATGCTTTTTGCTTTCGCTTTGTCTGCTTGTCACGATCTGACTCTCGTGCTTGGTTCTGTCGGCATCTGTGACCGAAGGTTCTCCGCGGCACTAAGTAACTCACACGATGTTGTAGCTTTTACTATCCCTATAATCCGCTCCAGTCAGATTCGGCGAAAACAAAAATCCTGGGTCATATCGTCACAAACTCGGTTAAAGAAGAAAACGATAGTCCAAAACATTCGAATCAGCCCCTGCAAAAGACTGCAAAGGGGGGGACGGATGCTTTTGTACAAGGTTACAGTATGCTAGGGGTCCCCCAGACTCTGGTACATGCTGCCAAGACGGCCCAGGATATCGCAGCCCCAAAAGCCTCAACTTCACGCGGTGGCGAACTGCGAAGTCGGTCGGCCTTCTTGCAGCAGCTCGCGCCTCCGGACTATCCCCAGCATCAATCGAGATTTCAATCCCAGGTCCAAACAGGAATTTGACTGTCGTCTTCTCTAGCTTCCCCCTCTTTACATTTTCGTTCACGTCTTCTCTCTGATAATCGGATACCTGACGCTGCCATCACGACGCCGCGCCACTCGATCAGACCCAATGCGCGCCGGAGGGCAAGATGCTGGTTGGCTTCCACACAAACCACATTGCTGCACTCGCAGGAATCTGAGACTGATTGCAGATCGGCTGGACACTACTCCGGAAATGGAGGCATACGAGAGTTCTCCGTAGTACTGTAGTACCTGGACATCCCGCGCCCCGCAGGGGAGGTCCTTGGTCAACCAAGTGTCCGTACCGGTACGTGCTTCCTTGAGAGGCCACGGGATACTGTTAATGGATCTGGACTCGCGAGGAAAGGCTACCAGTATGGCTCAGAGAACTAGCACGGCTCGTACTGTACTGTGCTAAGAGGGCTAGTGGCTTTGTTTGGCGAACGCTTTTGCTTATTCCTTTTTATCCCCGACACGCGGGAAACTCCCTCCGCGAGATGACGGGCTGCGAGCTCATCGACTTACCTAAACCTCCAAAAAGTGGTCCTGAATTTAAGATTCAGTCTCACGCGCAGCGCACCCACAACGGCCCCTGGAAGCCTCTCGAGACGTTGGAGTCGCCTGGACTGCCCTCTGGAACCGGCAAACACAAGATAATGACACTCTGACTCTTGGCCAATCTGGTCTGGCCTCCTCTCCTCTCTTTATTAACAAGCAGCAGCCATCCGGGGAAAAGAAGGTCCTGGAGGGTGAGGTGAGGTGACTTTTATCGTCAGCCTACGTGGCACTGGTCACAGGCGACAAAAGGGGCGGGCGACGACATCGTGGGTGGCCCGTCTGGGAGCTGGTGGCGCCGCCGACTTGCTTGTCCCCCTTCACGCCGCTGCGAAATGCATCTGCGCAGGGGTGTTGGTGACGGCTGCGATGTGCGTGCCGGGTACAGGGGTGCGACGAGATGGGTGCGATGAGATGGCTGCCATCACTGGCTTATTATAGCCCGGAGACCAGAGACGAGTGGATGAGATGAAGTGGATGACGGGGCCAAGCCAGGCCAGCTCAGCGCTCCGTCGCAGAAGCAGTTCCGACCGATGCCTACCTGTACTAGTATTGGGCTAGTATCTCCTACTTGTACTGTACTAAGGTCGTAGTAGCACTGCATTAGCAGGAGGTAGGACTGTGGTACTCGTAGTAATATCTGGGGTTTTGCAGATTCGGATGGCCTACCAACTGCCGCGTGCGCGTGCGCAGAAAGGAGAGAGAAACGGCGCCGCAACGAATTTCGCTTCGTTGGGAGCTGAGAGACTTTGTCGCGGCAGAAGCTGCATCCACAGCCCCGAAAAAAAAGCCAAGGCCTCGAAGTCAGGATCTTTGACGATGGAGTCTTCGAAAACTCGCCCCACTGAATGCAAGCGCCAAATGCAAAGCGCCCGTGCCCGTACCCATGGGCAGCTGGTACGTACCGATTACGCGAACGAAGGACTTTTCGAGGAACATCATGAGGCAGCTAAAAGTCGTGGAGTCTCGAAGGTGCATGCAAGTACGTCAAAATGCACCAAAGCACATGCGCCTGGTCCTTTACACATGGGCTTGCATTGGCTCCAGGCACTGCTACTAACGATGCTTGACCTGCCTAATCGAAGAAGCCACGCATCTTTTTTCCCCGACTGCTTACAGTACTTGAGTACAAACAAGCATTCCAAGCTTATCAAGAGCACTTTGTGCAAACATTTCAGATGTGCAAGATCGGCTATTCCGACGCTGTCTCTCTCGATCGTTCGCCGCCAGTTCTAGTTTGGGATGGCCTCTCCGCCTGTCTCTCGTACCCCCGTGCTTCCGTGATACTGTTATATGGACCTTGTACCTGTACGTGGAGCTCTCGTGCAAGCAGGGCAGGCCCCCAATTTACGGGTTTTTGCACATGCGCAACCCCACATGATGATCAATTCAATTGCAGGCTGCCGAATGAAGCTGATTGACCCGATAGGAGAAAAGTCCGGCGGGCGGAGCGGCAGCCTTGCCGAGGTTCTGCCACAAGCTCAGTGCCGGTAAACGCCACCAATTGCTGAGTCATGAGGCGTGGTTTTTTGTCTTGAACAGCGCATTGGGGATTGAAGAGAATGTATGTGAGGAGGATTGCAAACTGCATATTACAAACTATGATGAGTCTCAGCTATGATACGTGTTTCATGGGCCATGAATAATATTCTACATTTCCCTACAAGACCATTTTTTGCACCAGATACCATCTAAGCATTGCCTTGGTATCCTAACTATCCTTTGAGCTTCAAGGCTGCTCCCGCGCCAGTTAGTAATTAATCAAGACTAGTAAATGTGTCTTGCAGCTTTTAATACGAACCAATGTCAACAAATAATAGCCCACGATACATTTTGAAAGGGACCATAGCATAACAATATTTAAACAATTCCTAAATAAATGCCACATAGATCCCCCCATACGAAGTATATGAGAAGAAACTCGGTATCGGGAGTTGATGCCTGAGGCAAAAGCTTCAACTGCCAGTCGGCATATCCCGATTCGGGCTGATCCCTTCGCACGCATGGTGGCATCCCTAGCATGGAAGCTTTCGCTTTGAGTACAAGCCACGAGCAAAATCCGAACACACGCCCGTAGCCTGGAGCGCGCAAAGAGGACAGCAAGCCTCTTCAAGCCTCTTTCTGTTTCCTCTTCTTTTCCTTCCTCTTCGTGCGCCAGCTTTGTCGTTTTCACAGACCCCGGCTCAAATGATACCCTGAGAAAATCCCCGCGATAGAACCATCCCGCATCATCCCCCGTCGCCATGCCCCCGCGAATAAACCTCCCGCCGGTGACACGAGCTGTGCTCGGCACCCTGCTCTTCCAGTCTGTCCTGAGCGCCGCGATTAGATATCGCCAGTGGTCCGCAGATACGGACATCGTCATCCCGTACCTGACGCTCATCCCCCAGCTGTCCATTACGTACCCCTGGACATTCCTGACGGCTTCCCTGGTCGAGGGCAACATCTTCACGTTTAGCTTGGGCGCTGTGACTCTCTATCATGGCGGCAGGTACCTGGAGAGAGCTTGGTCGTCGGCAGACTTGGCCAAGTTCTTGGTGCTCGTCTCCCTGATTCCAAATGTCCTCACTTTTTTCACCATGGTCTTTTTCTTTACCCTGACCAGGAATCCTGACTGGACGTGAGTTCATTCTCATTTACTATACACCATTGCTTACTCGATACGAGACTGCTGCTAACTCACAAATCTCTTTTAAAGTCTCACGGTTATCGGCGGCACCATTCCCATCCAGATCGCTTTCCTCGTCGCCTTCAGTCAGCTCATCCCGGCGCATACAGTAACGCTCTTCCGAGGAATCGTTTCACTTCGAGTCCCGAGAATACCACTCATCTATATCGGCATCGTCACTGTGCTTTCGTTCACCCCCCTGTTGTCGCGTGCTGCCCTCTGGTTGGCCAACTACAGCTTCCTTACGAGCTGGACGTATCTACGATTTTTCAAAGTAGTCTTTCCCGATCTTGATTCAGCTCAGCCATCGTCGTTGCGTGGAGATGCCAGTGAAACGTTTGCCTTTGCCGAGTTCTTCCCCGGCCCTGTCAAGCCTTTTGTGGCAGCCCTCGCAGATCCAATCTATAACATCCTTGTGGTGATTCGACTCTGTAAACCGGCATCACAACGAGGTATAACCGCAGGCCGCGACGGCTTCCAACATAGAGGGGCGCCAGGAAGTGCGCGTGCCGAGGCCGAGAGAAGGAGGGCTATCGCACTGAAGGCGCTAGATCAGAGATTGAATGCAGCAACCGCTGCTTCTCGGCCATCTGCGCCAGCCCCGCCACCAGCTTCTGCTCAGCCAAGCGGCCCGCCTGTGCAAGTTCAGCCCCAAACAAGTGCTCAGACAGCTATGAAGTCTGAGCCAGGACCAATGCTTGGCGAGACCAAGTTTGAGCCGGAAGAAGACGATTCATAGGAGGAGAGTTTATAAGGCGGGGCCGGATACTTGTGCGATACAATGATACAAAGTGATATTGGCGGCGCCTCGGTGTTTTCGGTCGAGGGTCTACGGTCTCGGAAGGAGAGGATAAATGTCATGAATCAAATGATAATAATGATACGAGCGGAATAGCGGATTGGATTGATGGACAGTAAGTTGGCGCCTGGTGTTGTCATGGATCATGGGGTTAATTATCTAGTTATCTAGCCAGCACGTGAACAAATGAATCATGCTTTATTTTATCAGTTGTGTCGAAACGAGAACATGCCCTATTTACAATATCTACCTTGTTATTTCCTCAAAGAGCGGTCTCTCCGTCCTTATCTTCGAATAACGATGAAACGTTGGTGGAGTTTGCTCACTTCTGTATGAAATACAGGGGCGGAAACTCTCAAAACCTCAGGAGAAAGAAACGAATAGAAGAGAAGGGAAGGGTTGCTGACAGCTAGTTGATGTACATGGAGGAAAAGCTGAGTGTCGATCTGCCAGGGTGACCAGACTAGAGTGAGGAGAAAGCCTTGCTGTGTCTCACAGATGACATCGTACTTACATACTTCGTAGCTCAACAGATAAAACTTGTAGGAAGTTGTTCCTGCCATTGACATCGTATGAGACTGATGCATGGTCTACCGTCGGCGAGAGCAGATACTACTTACAAAGATGCAGATCCAAAATAAGGAAAGAAAAAAGACATCATATTATATTTGAAAAGGAGTAGGGGGGTGTGATGAAGCAACATGGCAAGTAGCATTATTTACTTGCTTTTTATTTAGCCTTCAGGTTCTTCCTAGCTGGCGGCGATAGTCGAATCCCACGGCTAGGTGGTAGTCAAGAAGACTATCAAAAAGTGAGAACCACTTTATGTTGGCACACCTGCTGAAACTCACTTGGGAACTACAGAGCCCCCTCCCTGCAGTCGGTTATATGTATACTTGAGGCTCGTCTGTCGTAAAATGCGCCAACCGGAATCAGCTCATGTTTCCGCCGCAAAACTCGAAAGCACAGGTGGTCCTGAAACAGAACGTCCCGTGGCGTCCTCACCATTACCAAGGTACCATCGTACTAACCCTACGTTCAACATTATGGGTGAACGATACGGCATGATACGATACGATACATTAACATTAAAACACGCCCCCATACATTAAAGCCGTGCTCCATACAGAGTAGCACCCCGGATGGAGTAGGGGGTGAAAATGTGGCTTGCTTCCAATGTTGCCTTTTTTCAGCAGTCGGGGGATTGTGATGGGATGCGGCCGCTGCGTATCTGATTGTGAAAAGCCGGGCTGAGGCGGGTGTCCAGGCTTCGGGCCCTGTTTCTGTTCAACAAATGATGGATGGTGGAGGGGAGAGGGGGAGGGGGAGGGGGAGGGGGAGACGATTCCGATGCTATCGAACTAAACATCTCATCGCAGCTGTCCGACACAGGCGAATTAGCATCAAATGCTGCTGGCGTGTTCTGAGCGCTGTGCCATGGTTTGTAGCGGCTCATGACAGGCGGAAAGCACATGCATCACGTACTCCATACAAAGCACAGCTCTCAATGCGTGCGTGTGTGCGTATCCACCACCCTCTTTTCATTTCCAGCCCTTCACCTTCACCCCTGGCGCCATTTGAGGGGGTGGAGCAGCTACGGCAGAGGCCCTCTCCGGGGTTAATCATTGAGCGTGGCGACCATCAGGCTGGCTGATGAGTGTGAGTGGTGCGTGCTAGTCAAGCGGCTACTTTCGCTCAGCTTCGTTTGGCCTGACGATGCAACACGATGGAATCCCGCGAGCCATAGCCGCATCTGAACAAAGAGGCGTGATACCTTGGCAGCTCTTCAATATCAAATAAACGAACACCAGCCGCAGAAGCAGGCAATAAACCGCCGCAGAGGTCACTGCAGCTGTGCATTATGGGGGCTTTCCAGGGTAGTAGCGCTAAAACGAACTCCCATTTCTAGATCGCCTCTCTCTCTCACACACAAGGCATCGTAGCTTTGGTGACACCGGCGTTCTGCCCATCGTTCGTCTCTTCGCCTTCCCGAGGGGGTGTGTGCAGGCTGAATCGCTCAGTGGCACAGGTGTCAACAGAGACAGGTCACCTAATGACGAAATCTAAGCACCGCTACCGGAACCAAAAATGAAATTGCAGCAGAGCAACGTGCCGCTGCGTGTGCACTTTGCGTGTAACCAGCTGCCCTTGTGCTTGTGCGAGGGCCCGGGAACATGAAGATGACTGAGTACTCCGTATATTGCAGAGCATTGCAGAGCACAAGGCTTCCAGCACTTGTAGTACGGGCCTACTGTACAGGCTATGGGAAGGTACGTACCTCACAGTCAGCAGCGAAACCCGGCAGTGAAGCGGTGCGGGAATCTGGCGACTCGCCTCTTTTCTCGATGAGCGATGGGGGAGGGATTTGCGGCCGCCAGATGAAACTGGCAAGGCACCAGCTCGACCAGCCAGCCAGCTAGTACGGAACAGTGCTAGTAGCCAGGGCTGCCCAGATGAATGTATGTGCGTGATACTTCATACCAAGTACATTTATGCCGTACAGAGCCATTGCAGGTACATATGCCGCATTGTACTTTAGGTACTATATGCTGGCGAGGGCTGTGTCCTGTGCTGTAAATCCTGCCAAGTACGCGGAAAAGATGATGTGCGGTGCTTTGGAACCGTCTTGGCCTTAAGCTCTGGGGAATGCGCCGCCGGCAGCGCCTCGCATTAGCCCGCGAGATTCAATCGGACAGGCAGCTAATAATGCTTCGTACAGCAGAGCGAGCCATCGGGCCACCTTGGCAACATGGAGCTGGGGCAATCTCTTGTTGGCGCTGGCGAGGGCTGGCCAGAGCTAGACCCGACGGGCAAAGTGGCCGCGCGCGCGTGGGTGATGGGCCATGGCCGCTGTTTTGTTTGTGTACTCTCTGGTGCTCTGCCGCCCTCCCTGGGCTTCTGAGCTTCGGGGCTTCTGGGCTTCCTGGGGAGGGTATCCACACGCATCGCGTCCGTTGCTGAGCCAAGCAAAGGCAAGGGGGGGCCCAGATGGCCAGATCCGTCGGCGGCTGACCGTGGCACGTCAGAGTGTTGAGCAGAGCGCAGAGCTTGGCGGCTCAGGAGGTGTCCACCTGGCTGATCCACCGTGGTGAGAGTGGATGCTGCTAGTAGTAGTGTTGTCTGGTATTAGAGCTTCTTTTTCTCTCTCTCCCACGGCTAAGGAGATTGATGTGATGTGTGGGTGGAGCTGCAAAAAGAATGGGATAGCCTACTTGTACTAGCACTAGTATACACGAGCACTGGTAGTGTACTTTGCAGTGCCTGCTTGCAACAACACAG
This sequence comes from Trichoderma polysporum, assembly GCA_030278935.1. NCBI lineage: Eukaryota > Fungi > Ascomycota > Sordariomycetes > Hypocreales > Hypocreaceae > Trichoderma > Trichoderma polysporum. The sequence goes on along the minus strand of JARFTM010000150.1, from coordinate 21,574 downwards.
CACAACCTGACACGGTAGGGGTGCGCTCGTCGAGTCGATGGCTCAGGCGGCTTCTGAAAAAAGAACCAGGGGCTGGCTCGACTGCTGTTGCTGTCTGCATGGCCTTAGCGCCTGGGAACGCACCGCCTAGACCGCCGCCGCATCGCCTGGCGGTCCGAGCGAAACACGCGGCTACTAGCACTGTAGCGTCTCAACCACGGACGCAATCCATCGTCAGCGAGCATGCCCCCTACATGCTTGTGCATTAACGTGTAGTGCTCCAGTAGCGATACAGTAACTACTTGCACCGCACAGCCAGCTATGGATACCGAGTCTGCACTGGCACGCACAGCTGCATGTTACCTTACCTCGCCTGTACTTCGTATGGTATGCTGCTCGTGCATTGCTTCAAATGGTTTGCTGGCTCTGTGTAGCATCGCTCCCCACTGTCTGGCTGCCCTTCTCCACCAAACGGGGAGCCAACTCAGACATTTGCTGCTGTCGGTGCTAGTGAGTACATACTGTAGTGTAGGTAGGACGAAGCAAGTCGTGGTGGTAAGCCGTACTGTATCAGCACACTTGGCCCCGTGGCCTCTGCCACCAATTGATTCTGCTGCAAACGTCGCCTCCCGAATAGAAAAAGAACATGTCAGAGTGGCTCGTGGGTTTGCATCAGCCTGCACGGCTCCGAAGGGGGGCTGGGAGAGAAACACATGCAGCGCCTTACCTGCTTATGTAACCAAGGCTGCTCCACGCTCTGCAAAAAAAGCCGAATGCAAGATACGGCCTGTATCTTGATCCTGAGGCTCCAAAAAGCCACCCTCCCACGCTACCCTTTACCTTATTTTAGGCTCTGCAATCCGCATCACGTGACTGTCGTTCCCTTTCCATACCCCTACCGGCCTCTGCCACAGCACAGACCTGGCAGGGCAATGGACCCCAGCGCCACTCTTCTTTTCTGTTCTCTTTCGTTCGCGTCTCTTTTGTGGGGAGAGGATTCGCTCTAGTGGCTGCCCCCTTCAGCTAGCAGCATTCGGGGCTCTGTGCTAGCAGCCACCATCATCCAAGGCGCTCCGTGGAAGCCGCCATCTTCCTGCGAGGGGTTTTATCCCGGATCTGGCTCTCGCTGGCCCGGTAATGGCGATGAGACACTGCCTAGCAAAATCCCTTGCCCGGTGTTGCTAGTAGGCACAGCGCGGAGTGCTCAGGCAGCTCCAGCTCCAGCTCCATACTTGGACTTGCACGAGTGCTTCGCCCAGAGCGGATGCATCAAGACGCATCTTGTCTGTGCAGCTGTCGGAAGGGAGCCGTACCAGTAGCCTGTCTGTACCTTGCTGGAGCTGTTGCTCGCACTCCTGGCGATGCAAGCGACCCGGTGCCTGCTATGTAATATGGCTTGTGCGCAACTCGTCCCCTGGCACTCCGTAAAGCTAGACCTAAATGTCTGACTTTTTGTCACCCTGGCCCACCCACCACCAAAGCCGCTGGCGTCGTCTAGTTGACTCGGGTGCCACATGTCGATTTCAATTTACTTGTGGTATATCCCGAACAAGGGAATGTGTTATAGCCCGTGCGACTGCCAAGGAACCTCTTGTCGCCCCCAGCTGTTACTGTAGTGCCAAAGCCATTAGTATTTCGCCGCCGAAGCTTGAACCGATGCTGCTGACTACCTACTATAGTTGAATGCATGCCACGCGAGCCACCAACGCCCCCCGTCTTTGCCGGGGGCTGAACGGCCATCCACTATCGTATCGAGGGCTGGCGTCGCCAATGGTAAGTGAAGATCCCCCGAGAGCTAGGAGAGCTCTTGCTGCCGGTTGACTTACCCGCTGGATCATCGGACCATGCTTGATTGCGCCCATGGATCCTTAGTAATTGGGACGGCCGGTCGCGGATCCTTTCATGGCCCTATGTTGTGATGCAACGATGCAGCGGCGGCAGCTTGACCTAGTGTACGGAGTACTACTGACTTGGTCATCGTGGCCTTGCCCTCTGCCAAGGTATCGTGTATCTGCATGAATGTGTGAGTAAGAAGCGCTGTTGTCGCTTTTATTAGCTACTAAGTACTTAAAACGGCTAACCACCCGCTCCCTATTTGCAACTGGCCTCACCCAATTACTTTAAACTGCTCGCGGCCTCCAAGCCCCGACTATTCTACGGGCATGACAGTGTCATCATACTGCTACCATTAGTAGCTAATGAGCGAAAATACTAGGTATAGTCAGCTCGATTTGGCATTTCGCCATTGCTTCCCACCAGGAAATTGCGTGCACACGGCCTTCACCTACAGGCTGCGCCGCCAAGGCACAGATTGGATGCCTTGTACGCCACAAATCGGCAGCCTCACTGTCAGAATAAGACCATTATTTCTCTCCTTCTCCCAATCCGTGTCCATGCCACCATCGGGTGCTCGACATGGTTTCTTTCAGCCGCCTTCGTCTCGTCTAGGGCCCGTGGCCTATTGTCGTATCTCTCTGTATTAGCGCTTTATGCATACCTGCTGCCTGTTAGTAATGGTCACGGCAGCTGCGTCAACTCGGGTGCCCAGACTCTCAAGTCTCCGTCCCCCGCTTTTTTTCCCCTTCGCAGCGCCGCGACCCGTCATCACTGCTAACAGCGTGTGTGTGGGCCCCTGCACTGGTAGCCTCGGGCGCTACAGCGCTACGGCGGTACGTACCTGCTCTCCAGACGCTGCGCGGATAGGTACCAGAGTACTTTGTACTCACACACCCTCTATCACAGACCCTGTTCGCACCCCCACCTGCCCCTCGGAAAGGAAGGGGCAACCAAAGCTGCCAAGTAGAGATGGCCCCACCGTGCCCAGGGTGGCCCCGCTCGGCTTCAAGTTCACGCCGCCGTGGCCCTAGCGAGTCCTTCCTCTCCCATTTTCATCATTTTCATGGGTAAGGTAAGTTTGTCGGTTCAGCAGCGCAGTTCCTTCATCCACAAGACAGCCTTTTTCTCTCCCCATTTACCCGTTCTCTTCTCTTTCTCCCCTCCATCACATCTCGCAACCATAACAAGCAGCGTCGGGGGTGCTCGTGGACCTTGACTTGCCTATACGATCCTAACCATCATACTCCATAGAATTTTAGCCTCATCGGCCTTCTTCGCCCTCGCTCTGTATCATATCTTACGCATTTTATTCCGTCTTTTTCTTCTCGCGGGAGGCTGTCGCTGCTGTACCTGGTTTTATGCTCTGCGCGGTACATACCTGACGAGCCACGCCTGGATCTGAGCCATTGGACCCTCGCCACGATCATCGCCCTCAATCGACACGTCTATTTGCCAGCTCTGAGCCTTTTGCGCGGTCGCGTCGAGACCGTCCTGTCCAAGCCTACGCTGCCGATTCCTTACACCGCCAGCCTTGTCGCGATAGCCCGCTGCCGAGTGCCTCGCGATGGCGAACCACCACCCGTCGCCTACGATGATGCAAATGCAGCATCAGGCTCCTCCGCCCGGAGCGCCGCCTCAGAATGTCCAGCCCGCTCACTTCAACCCATCGCACCAGATCGCTGGCATGAACCAGATTGCGGGCATGAACGAGGCCGTCTGGCTGCAGATTGGTATGACCTTCCTATGTTTGCCAGCTCATCTTGGCAGAACCTCTTGGGCTAATAGATTGAATAGGAAGCTTCTCTGAATTGCTGCGAGTGCCCGACGAGGCCATGCACGCTTACGAGCGAGCTCTTCAAGCCAACCCCAACTCGACCGCCGCAATGAACGCGATTGGAATGCTTCTCAAGGGCCGCGAGGCATTCGACAAGGCTCTCGAGTTCTTCCGAGCTATCGTCCAGCTCGACCAGAACAATGGTGAAGCTTGGGGCAATCTCGGTATGTCGCGCCATCGCTATGCGGAAACTTAGTTTATACTCATTGAATGCTCCATAGGCCACTGCTACTTGATGACCGAAAATTTGCAAAAGGCCTACGACGCATACCAACAGGCTCTAGTTAATCTCCGAGATCCCAAGGTAAGAAAGAATATGGCGCGCTAAGAACCTGGCTTTGCTTTGAACACCGGCATAACCTTTCCATGCGTAGGACCCTATGCTGTGGTATGGCATTGGTATATTGTACGATCGATACGGCAGCTATGATTATGCAGAGGAAGCATTCTCGCAGGTCATGACGATCCAACCCGACTTTGAAAAGGCCAACGAGATTTACTTTCGCCTTGGTATAATATATAAGCAACAGTCGAAATTTAATCAGAGTTTGGACGTAAGTCGCCATCATTGCTTTCTACTACAATACCCGTATATTTTACTGACGATATTTTTAGTGTTTTAAGTATATTGTCAACTCTCCTCCTGGGCCTCTTACCCAGGAAGACATTTGGTTCCAGATCGGACACGTTCATGAGCAACAGAAAGATGTGAGCTACTTCTTGGCTTTTTGGTGATCGCATGAATATGCTAACGTTGCTTCGCAGTTCGACGGGGCCAAGTCCGCCTACCAGCGCGTGCTGGACCAGTCACCCAACCACGCCAAAGTTCTACAACAGCTGGGTTGGCTGTACCACCAGCAGAGCCCGTCGTATGAATCCCAGGAACGCGGTATCCAATATCTGGAAAAATCTGTCGCGGCAGGTGAGTCTAATATCATCAGTCACTGGTGCACCGCGAAAGCCGACGCCCTAACACACTTTATAGACAATCAAGATGCGCAAAGTTGGTATCTTCTGGGTCGATGCTACATGTCCCAGCAAAAGTATCCCAAGGCCTACGAAGCTTATCAACAGGCTGTGTATCGCGATGGGAAGAATCCTACGTTCTGGTGCTCCATCGGTGTTTTGTATTACCAGATTAACCAATACCGAGATGCTCTGGACGCGTACTCACGGGCAATTCGCCTGAATCCCTACATCTCTGAGGTTTGGTACGATCTTGGCACTCTGGTGAGTTTTCAAGGCCCTGATCGACAATATTTTTTTTTTTTTTTTTTTTTTTGGTATAGTTGGTTATTGACTTCGCGAACAGTACGAGTCTTGCAACAACCAGATTGCCGATGCGCTGGACGCCTATCAAAGGGCAGCAGAACTGGATCCGGGTAACCCACACATCAAAGCTCGCCTTCAGCTTCTTCGCTCTGGTGGTACCAATGGTGGCCCGCCACCTGCTGCTCCTCAGCCTGCCGATATGCATCCCTCGACCTACCAAACAGGTCCCACAGGCCCTCCTCAATGGGGAGGATCTACGCAACAGCAATCCTCCGGCCCCCCTGCTGCTACTCAAGCAGCTGGCGAGAGCTGGGCCGGCAGACTCTCCAATGTCAACCCGCCTCCCCAGCCGCCTAACCCTTACGAAAGCCGGAGCGGCGAGCCTTTCCGTGGTGGTCCGGCACCACCTCTCCGACAGCCTAGCCCTCCTCCGCAAGAGCTGCCGGCGCGTCAACCATACCCAGAGCTCAACAGATCCGGTCCATCGCGTCGTGGCCCGTCGCCGCCGCCGCCGCAGGCTCATCAGTTTGCGCAGCCTCTTCCTCCTCCCCCGCCTCAGTCCCAATCTCAACCTCCGGCTCCCCCGCCGACTGAGCGACGTGTTGTCAACCCTAACTGGGGTGGTTCAACGCCTTCGGCATCAGCTCCTCCTCCCAATAACCCGAATAGTGCCAACCCGCCTCCAAACGGAATGACTCCATTCAGACCGGCTAGCAGCCCTCGCACTGACGGCCGGCCTCCGGTTCATGACAACCGCATGCCGTCTCCCAAATCAGCCTATCCTCAGCACCCGGCTCCTCCGCCACCGCATTATCCCCACCACCCGGAGATGCCACCTCAGAGTGCTCCTGAGAATAATGCACCACCGCCACCTCCTCCCGCCCCGATATCTGAGGCTCCTACCCAACGAATGGATGACCGTCCCCCCTCTGTGGGGCCAAAGAGACATCGCGAGTGGGAGGAAGAGCCTGTGGCTAAGAAACCGGCCAATGAGGAGACTCGTGCACGACTGGGAGATTTAGGACATCGCAGGCCTTCAACCCCGCCTCGTGATGGATATCGTCGCAACTCATCCGAGGCTCGTCGGACGGAGGAGCAGCGTCGCCCTGAAGAGCCCAGGAGGGCCGACGAGCCGCGCCACAAGACGGAGAGCTACCATCCTTCCGAGGCTGCTCACCACACTCAAAGCCATAGCGTAAGCTCGAACCACTTGCCGCCAATGCAGCCGGGATCGGGCCCCATGACTGGCATCGTTCACGAAAAGCCTCAGCCCCCCGTTGTTCCCAAGGAGGAACCCCGGACAGAACAGGCTCCTCCAGCTCGCCCACCCCCTCCTCCTGCCTCTGAGCCCGAGCGCGCTGCTAGGAAAATGGATGTTGACGAGAACTACGACGACAGCGGAGAGGACGAGAAGAAGGCGGTGGTTCTTACCAATGGTTCCGGACCCCCAGCGACATCAGGTGATTTGAAGACCCCAACCTCTTCTACAAGCAATGTAAATGTTGCTTCCGGCCCTGCACCCAAAACTGAATAGGAGCGTCTTGAAAAGAAAGTCAAGAAAGGATGGGATTTACGAGTCAGGTCTTTTACGTGGCGATATGTTTAATTGTTTTTTCTTCTTCTTTTCTTTACTATATATCAAACTTTCCTCCCCAGTATTACTACTTAGTTTCATATGTTTACGGGACGATTGGTGGACGGCAATGGGGAGCGGATTATCGGTTTTGGCTAAAACAAACTGTCGCCAGGGAGCGTTTTCCGTATCATAGGTGTAGTCCTTTAAAAAGAATACTTCTCTATATATTGTACTTTACACGTATTTACTAGCCCTCTAATTATTACTTCCTAGTCCATTCAGATTTTGTTAGCAGTATTCTGCTGAAAGGTTGAAAAATTCAAGTCACGTGATCATATCGCTTCTTACGGTGGTGCCTAGTCTGATTGGACAGACGAACCAGTATTCCACAAGCGGCTTAGCGCTCCTCTGCACGGGTCACACATCTGAACCATCAGGTTTCGCTTAAAATTTCGCCCACAAATTATTTCTTGAAAGCCCTTTTCACCTTTCTGCTCCGCGCAGGCTTCGTCAATTTTTTCATACTAACCTCATCACCACACCAGCGCCCAAAATGAGTGTATGTGAACATACTGATAAAACCTCCAGTCCTTCATGAAGATGCTAACATCATAATAGCACCGAAAGTACGAGGCTCCCCGTCACGGCTCCCTGGCTTATCTGCCTCGGAAGCGCGCTGCCCGTCACCGCGGAAAGGTCAAGTCGTAAGTCTCACAGGAAAAAAATTTGATGCCTTCAATTCAAGTCAGAAGAGGGAACACACACGCGCAGAACAAGAAGAAAAATCAGTGCTAATCAATTGGAAATGCCAGCTTCCCCAAGGATGACGCCAAGAAGCCCGTCCACCTGACCGCCACCATGGGCTACAAGGCCGGTATGACCACGATCGTTCGTGACCTCGACCGACCCGGCGCGAAGGCAAACAAGAAGGAAGTTGTGGAGGCTGTTTCGATCATTGATACCCCCCCTGTACGAACAATGCAGCCCGCTTGGCTATGTGCCTATGGCTAACATCTTTTTTTAGATGATCGTTGTTGGTCTTGTGGGCTACATCGAGACTCCCCGTGGTCTGCGATCCCTCACCACCGTGTGGGCTGAGCACTTGAGCGACGAGGTCAAGCGACGATTCTACAAGAACTGGTACAAGAGCAAGAAGAAGGCTTTCACCAAGTACGCCAAGAAGCACTCCGACAACAGCGGCTCTTCCATCACCCGCGAGCTTGAGCGTATCAAGAAGTACTGCACCGTCGTCCGTATCCTTGCTCACACTCAGATCCGAAAGACCCCCCTCAAGCAGAAGAAGGCCCACCTTATGGAGATCCAGGTCAACGGTGGCTCCGTCGCCGAGAAGGTCGACTTCGGCAAGGACCTCTTCGAGAAGCCCGTTTCCGTCGACTCCATCTTCGAGCAGGATGAGGTGATTGACGTTATCGCTGTCACCAAGGGTCACGGCTTCAGCGGTGTTACCTCCCGTTGGGGAACCAAGAAGCTTCCTCGTAAGACTCACAAGGGTCTCCGAAAGGTCGCTTGTATCGGTGCTTGGCATCCTTCCCACGTCCAGTGGACTGTTGCCCGTGCTGGTCAGGAGGGTTACCACCACCGAACCTCTGTCAACCATAAGGTTTACAGAATCGGCAAGGGTGATGCTGAGGACAGCGCCTCCACCGAGGCCGACGTCACCAAGAAGAGGATCACTCCGTAAGTTTTTAACATTAAACAGTTGTCCGTTTTACTGGAATGTGTAGTTTGCTAACATATTTTTTTGCAGTCTCGGTGGTTTCGTCCGCTATGGTGAGGTTAACAACGACTTCGTCATGGTCAAGGGTTCTATCCCTGGTACCAAGAAGCGTGTCGTGACCCTGCGTAAGTCCATGTGGACTCACACCTCAAGAAAGGCTCTGGAGAAGATCAGCCTCAAGTGGATCGACACCTCATCCGAGTTCGGTCACGGTGCTTTCCAGACCCCTGCGGAGAAGAAGCAGTACCAGGGTACCCTCAAGAAGGATCTTGCCTCCGCATAAACGCGAGGACCGTAATTTCCTTTTTGCGTTGTCGGGTCATCATTGCATTGGTGTCGGATTTTGGTTTTGCCTTGGCTTTCTGGGGCTGGGTTTGGGCTTCATAATGGGATGAGCACGAAAAGAAAAAAGTTTTCAGGTAGAGATCTGAAAAATTCGAAATGAGATTTCCTATTATGACATTGGAAATCCCACGATGTGCATGCCAAAGTAGCGACGCCAATAAAAAGAAAGTGTGACCAACTAAATATTATGTCTATTGCGGTGATTTGATGCTATGATTTACATATCTACCTGATCGTAATAATTTGCTATATTCGTCAACGATAAAGCCGTCAATGTGAAACTGCTGTTGAGACCGGGCTGCTCAGAGCTATATTCATTATAATATTCCATGCTGTTGATTATAATCCCATTGAAGGCAATCTTACTGTAGTTTTTTAGGCCTGAGTTGATTCGATAGTGCCCGCAGACCTGTTTTGTAGCGCTCTAAGTTATGTGGACGGATTCGTCCGCGTTGACGTCACCCCACCTCAAGCTGACCGAACCTCGAGATTTGATTGCACGAAGCATCATCATCACTTTGCATATCTTCTTACCACTCCCACTCATGCCATTCATTCAACAAAGACTCGGCGGTGCATTTATTTTTTCATCCAGGAGAGGATTTCCTATCAATACGAGAATAGCCCAGCCCATCTACCAGCGACAGCAGCAACTGTCTAGCTATTTGCATACGACCTCTAAGCAGCGGCAGAGTCGAGTCGCCCCGCAGATTTCAATTTACAATACACAGCACCGAAGTTTGTCAAATACGCATCAGCCCCGCAAGATGGCAAGCGACGAAGACTACATGGCCTTTCTCAACAAGGCGAACCAGGACGCGGATGAGGGGAAGGCGGCGGCGACAACGCAGAGTGCGGGACAGCAGCGGACGTTTAAGACGGCAGACGAAGGGAGCGAGCTGCCCAAGAGCATCGCCGATGTTTGCAAAGATACGTTTTATGTGAGCGAGGCGGATGAGCCGTTTAAGGGGGTGTCGTTGAGGTGGAAGGGTGAAGGGGGGCTTCCAGACGAAGGTTAGTTATTTCCTTGTGCCTTTTTCTCTTCCAAGGGCATTATGCTCCTTGGGAGTTGCTTTTTTTTTGTTCGGGCAAATGAGCGCAATGTAGTAGGGACGAAAAAGAAGAAGGATAAAATGCTAATTGGATCATGGTATAGTTGAATTCGCAAAACTGATTCAGCACTGGGATGCCGAGAACGCTCAAGTCGACATCATGGACCCTACCGACTGGGACTCGGAGGGGCAGTACGCCAATATCATTGACGCTGTGAGGGAGGCTACCCGAGGGAATGATGTGAGAGTTTATAGGGTTGCTAGGGATCTGACGAGAGCGGAATATTGGGTTATTTCGCGGGACGATGAGCAAGATAGGATTGTTGGAGTCAAGGCGCTGGGGGTTGAGTCGTGAGAGATTGGAGTGAGAGGTTTATGTTAATTGGGAAAGGAGTCTATTTTTTGTATGGCTATCTGATATTTTGTCGTTTAATCTTGCTGTGACGCGGAGCACATGTTTAGTAACGTCCCTGTCGTTTTGTTTATGATTGTCTTTATCAACGTCATATGGATATGAATAGCATCTCAGGGCTGTCTCGAATATCTGCTTTTTTGGCTCTTTTAAATTTAGCTGACGCTCGGTATTACGTGCAGAGAATTCGTAGCAAGCTTTGGATATTTTACGTGCTCTTTCTATATCCTTCATGCTTTCAGTTTTATAGCTACCGTATGTTATATGAGGCTGGATGCATAATGGGTGCTATACTAAGGCGGTTTCTTTTGAGTCAGCTGGAGCGATGTGTGTTTTTTACTTGACTTTATCAAGACTTACACTTAGATATTACAGCCTTTTGCAAAATACCCTTCCGCTTCTATAAAACCGGAAAATCGTAAAAGTGTATCCCGCGTAGTATAGATACCAAGTATCAATATATACAATGTACATCATTCTATACCTACAGAATCTCGGAATTAAATTATTCAGGTCCATATATATATATATATATATATATATATATATCATTGATGCCTGGATGGTTAGTATTGGCTAAATCCATACCCCTGCTTATAAGAGCAATCCTCTTGCATACCATCATATATCTATACCTCTGCCATGCTTACTACATATATATGACGCTTTTCCAACCGCGTAGAATGATGAACTTATCCCTATAACTAGCGTGTAAGGAGTGAAGGGATAAACGTGATGGAACAAACCAACCACTTCAAGCCAGTAGCCTATAGATCCAATGAGATCGCTTACAGTCGCTAGATTTGCGTTCCATGGCAGGTCATCGATATGGTTGAGAGTTCATCTTTCTAGCCTTTAACAAAAAGTCCCTTTCAAAGGTGAATTCTTTATAGTTGTAATGAACATCGCATTGCTAAACTGTAACCACACTTACAAGCCCGTAGATTTAGAAACAACAAAGCAAAGGGGGCACGCTTATAACAACCCAATCTTCTAAAATAGGTAAGCAAAATTTCATAGCTGTCTATACAAATACAGCCCGTCACCAGCATTATTACTATCCTAACAGCCTATAATAGCAGTATCTAGCTATAATAATCCTTTGCCTTAATATTAGCTTCCCTTCTAATTAACAGCTCCCCTTTTATTTAATAGGTTTATAATAGCCTTATTCTTATTCTTAACAGCCCATGATAGCGGCGTCCGGCCATTTTTATCCTTTGCCTTTATATCAGCTCCCTTCTCAAGTAGCAGCTCAACAATAGCCTCATTCTCCTTCTTAGCAGCCCATAATAGCGGCGTCCGGCCATTATTATCCTTTGCCTCAATATCAGCTCCCCTCTCAACTAGCAGCTCAATAATAGCCTTATTGCCGTTCTCAGCAGCTATTGAGAGCAGCGTCCGGCCATCCCAAGCCCTTGATAGTGTCGTCGAACTATCCCAGTAATCGTTGTATTTTAGATCCACTGAAATGCCCCTGTCGAGCAGCCACTTAGCAATGTCTTTATATCCACCTATGGCGGCCCAATGTAGCACTGGGCTATATTTTTTCTTCAAGTCGGCATCTGCGCTCTTCTCTAGCAGCAGCCGAATAACACCCTCATGTTGATTCTTAGCAGCCCATATGAGTACCGGCAGTTGTATATATCTGCCGTTCTTGCCATCGGCTTGTTGTATGGCGGCATGCAGCCACTCATGAATGATTTGTCGTTCGAGTGCCATAGTAGGTATCAACTGTCTTCTGATCTGTTCGATATTGCCTCGTTGCACATTTATATCCATTCTCGCGCCTTTATCTAGCAATAGCTTAACGATATATTCGTGTCCTTTCTTAACAGCCAACACTAGTGGCGTACAGCCATCTTCGTTGTTCATATTGATATCAGCGCCTTGAGCAAGCAGTATCTTTATGACTGCCATGTGGCCATTATTAACTGCATGGAATAACGCTGACCATTCATCCGGTCCCTTTGAGTCAATATCAATGTCGTTCCGTGTTAACATCAACCATACATCGTCCTCTAAGCCTTGTTGTGCTGCGGACCACAATGCCTCTGGTTGCTCTAGATTCGTTATTCTTTCCAACACGCTATCATCATAGGTCTCGTATAACTGAACGATATTGCTTTCCAGTAAATGTTTTAGCCTCTGTGTAGGTATTATCCGACCTGTTTGGATACAGACCCTTCTGATCGAATATTGCGAGGATCTGAACTTTATTGGATCGAGCCGTATAAGCTCCTTATTTCGAACTCTTTTAAATCTTTCCATTGTCCCGGTCAAATCTTGAGCGTAAATAGCGATTTGGCTGTTTGACCCATCTTGTTCTTTACAATGAAGAACCGCAAGACCTAAATTTTGAGGCCCCATGCCGATAAACTGGACGTTTAAGTGGACCCCTCTGCTACTTATAGTCAAAGTGCTGTGAGAGGAGTCGTCGAAGTCATTATATTGGATGATGTTCCCAGAGTCTTTAAATGCTGCTGGGGAGGTTGCTAATAATCCTCCGCGATCATCAGGGGCTTCCCATGCAAAGAGACTGTGGTCATCTGAAGTGCGCATAATCTCTTCTTGCAGTCTGATAAAAGCTCGCTCTCCTTCTCCATAAAGCAATGGCATATTAATTCCAAATATGCCTAACAAGCAATAGGCACGATCTTCAAGCCTCTTTGTGCTCCTATTCGCAGCCCATGACATTCTTTGTGCAATACTGCATGTTTCTAGATCGCCACCAGAGAGGATATTAATAGGTATACCGGTGCAGTCAGATATAACTTGTTGTAGGTCTTCTTTAGTTCCAAGAAGCTCCCAGTGCTTATTAAGAAAGTAAACATCTGATGGCGCAAGTAACTCTTGTAAGGTCCATCCTCTCGTAAACCAGTTGCTCTCTTGGATAGTGGCTTTTGAGGATACATCTGCAAGATAAGCATAGCATCTATCGGCGTTAAAATACCAAAGATACATAGAATTAATTGCCTCTGAGAGCTCTGCGCTGCTTGTCTTATCTATGCAGCAGGTATCAATCCAAATATAATCAAAACCATCGCGTTTAGCGATGGAGCAGCATTGCTGTGCTTTTTTAAATCCATCTTTTGTTGTTACGCCTCTTTCCACATCTTGCAGGGTAAGTTCGTCATCACCCCATTTGTGTGATAGGATGGCGTATTTAGGGATATTGCCATCGTCAAATTCTTGAATCTCGAGTGCATTAGTCTCGGATGCATCGATTTTGGCCTTTAGCAAGCGCATGATTCAGATTGGCGCCGGTGGGTTGTTGACTGAGGAGGTAAAATAAAGGAAGCGGTCGTCCTTCGGTTGTCGAGCCATATGTACAGATTCAAGGCGGGGTCATGGGTGCATTTGCTCTTTGTCTCCATGTCCTTCCAAATCTAATTGGCCATTTGGGCCTCGCACCCTTGACGCGGACGCTCAGTCTGACATCCTATAGGTCTAGTAGCTATAGCTGTGAAAAGTCATGGGTATCTAGAATACTTGAATATTGGCATCAACACACCAACCTGGTATATGAGGTTACACGACTAAAGGTGTCAAGTCCATTTTTGGCTGCTTAGATGCACTGTACTGATTGTATGATCTAAAGTCCATGTACCCTCTGACACCCACCACTTCCATGCACTTAAGGAGAGCATGTCTGAAAAAGAGGATAGGTACCTAGGTATCTTGCACAAGACTGCAGATGTAGAAATAATGCATGCCTATCTCGTATAGATAGGTACAGGTACTAACTGATATGCGGTATAGATGGATTACATGTAACTTGTGTTTCCTTTGCCGGTTGAGGCAAGGCGAAAACCAGGGCCGTTTCGTTGCTCTTTACCCCGCTTGACAAGGTATGCGGCCTGACGTTTCAAAGCGATTCTATGTAGCCTACAAAGTAAGCCGTCAAAGTGAGCGTCAGAGGTCGGAGAGCGTCCGTAAGCTCATTGAGGGGTAAACATGCTGTATGTACTGTAGGTACGAGTACTCGGTACTACCATGCTTGTTTGCCTCTGTACACGTGGATGTACAAGTACAGGAGGTGGTTGAGTCCAATGGATGAACCCAATGGTTGGGATGTGCTGCCCTCCAGGTCGATCTCTTGCTTAGCACGGGAGCTTTTCCTCCCGGACCGTCTGGGATATGAAAAGCCACATATGGAACTGACCATTAAGACGTGCAGAACGAGCTTAGCTCTAGCGTCCTTACATACCAAACATGCTTTACACGCTGCACGCCTACATGTGCTTGCAGCTACTGCTTTCTAGTCCAGAAAGTGACGTCAAGCTGCAGCAGCAATACGGTGTTACTGGCCATGCAGGACTGATGCGAATTTGGAGAATGTCGATTCCCAAGTGAATTGCGCGTTTGCTCCGCGGTCCCATTTATGTGGGCACCTGGCAAAGCTCAAGGGCTCAAGGGGGTTGCCTCCCATCTTTTTGTTTTTGTTTTCAATCAAACACAATCACAATTCTTTGAGCTTTTTATTTTATTCTTAACGCTGTTTTGATCTTTTCTAACTCGAAATACCTTACTTTACGCACGCTCCTCAGACGTACAAATGACGAAGAGAAAGAGTGTCAGCTCTGATCGGCGTCCATATGACATCCGGCCCGTGTCGCTTAAACGACCCAACAAGGTCATGAGCCAAGATGCTCTAGACAGACTTTCTCGGTATGAAGAAGTAAACCGTCAATTTGCGCAAGAGTTCCCACAGATGGCCTGGAAATTTGGGCAACGCTCCTGGATACCATGGTTTTTCTCACCACTACCACTCACAGAGCCACAGGAAAACATGACTACCGCTTCAGCAGATAACACGACGTCTCTAGGTGCCTCAACAATTCATGTGCCGGTTCACGACTTTGAGTTTATCACTTCAACAGATTACAATCTTTCAACACAAAACGATGATGCCAATTTTGATATCTTATCCACTACTACAATGACCCCATTATCGGCATCGACAACTTCACCATCACAGCTCTCAGACAATTCAGACCCCATTGGGGCTCTTGTCGCCGACTTCGATCCTTCATGCGATCTCGATGCACTAAGTTCGCTACTTCCCTGGCAGAATCAAGCCCAAGAGCCGTGTTACAATCACGCAATACAGAGTAAGACCGAGGGCGGAATGGAGGAACACGAACGGTTGGATGGACTAGGTCTTACGACTTCCACATCGTTCTTCGAGCAGCCTGCCGAGCAGAGCACAATGCTAAGCCCGAAAGGAGTGTCTGGTGATTTTGAAAACGAAGCTCTAGCTGAAGAATCTCATGTAGATAGCAAGAACATGAATCAGATTATGCTTAATTTGAATCAGCTGGGGAGTCGGTTGCGTGAGGATGCCAGGCGGCAACTGGATGCCATGAGTGGCGGCTATGCTGCGTCTCCCATGTGTTCTTGTGAAGGATGAGTGAGCGCCTCGCTGTGTCTTGTGTTTTTCTTTTCTTGTTACTTATCTCTTGATATTTGTTATTTATTTCTAGTACACGAGCAATGATACCATGGCGGAATTTGAATCAGGAACAATCATTATAACTATTGGAATAATCATTATCACTGTTGGAGGTTGAGCTGCTGAGTGGCGCGTCCAACTACTACCTACCGTCTACTCGTCCGTACAGTACCTAGGCTAGGACCCCGAACTAACGAAGGCGAGAATTGGGGAAAAAAAAATAAAAATCATATCATTAGAGTGCGACACTAGCCGGAGCTAATAGTGCTCGAATTAAGCCACACCTACCCCCTTGGGCTAGTAACAGCGCTAAGATAAGCCGACTTCTAGTGAAACGGGAGCAAAGTCTCCGTATATAGTGCAGCCACAAGTGGGAACGAGCAATTGTCCCTATCGTTTTACCCACAAGTGTTTTAGCCCTGGGCTTCAAGTACTACCTCCAGCGGCGTGCCCAACAGTGCCCTGCGGCGAGTACAAACGACTGTGAGCTTCTCGACCTATAGTGCTGTGCTACTGTAACCTAAGCTGCTAAGCAATGCGCTCGGAACGCACCGTGATTGGGTCGATCCACACTGACTGCGAAGTTGGTAGCTCAAGTGACAGCCATCGTGCTGTTGGCAGCTAATCGACGAGAGCTTTTTCGGGAAAAGCGCTTTGGAGTCGTTCGCTATTGCTCCGTACTCTGTGCTCTGTCTAAGTTGCTAAGCAAGGGATACCGGCCGCTGTTGCAGCATGATGGATGGAGTGCTTACGGGGTGCCCTCCCCTCCCATAGCGCAGATTCTGCTGTAGGAGGTGCCTAAACTTGCCAAGGAATAGGCCGTTACGGCACTTCGGGACGCCCACACATGCACTTCGCAAAGCACCCCAAGTCCTAGGTGATCGGCGCTCCCAATGGGTTTTTTTCTTAATCCTTTCCAGTGACAGCGACCCGAACGCTTTGCGGAGGCTGTGGAACGGTGATGGCAGCATTTTCAGACCGAGTCCCAGTGAAGGTGAAGCCTGCCAGGTTGGTTTCCGAGTCCGTCAGAGAGCGGGAGACATTTGAGTAAGAGCTCCTTTTTTTCTTTTTTAACCCTTACGCTGGTAGCCAGATTGACACACCGTCCTGATCTCCATCAAGCTGTTAACTCGTGCCTCGTGGCAGATACTCGGCCTCTCTGCTCAGCGCCATCAGCCTGAACGAGACTGGCCAGCCGACTCCCTCATCCGATCTCTCGGCAGCCGACGACGTTATCCTCACGGGCCTCGCCCAACTGGGTGCCCTCCAGACGGGCACCGACAGATCTCTCATCTCCCTGTTCGATGCCCGCCGCCAGTGCATCGTAGCCGAAGCAACGCCTACGCAGCGCCTCTATCCGTCGCTCAAGAGTGACGACTGCGAACGTCCCCTCTGGCTGTGCGGTACCGCCATACCTCGCAGCCATGGAGTCTGTGAGCTTAGTCTTCTCGGGGAAAGGGCTCTCGAAAGCGCCGATGGCGAGTCGTCGAATGTGTCGAATGTGCCGAATGAGCTCCCTCTAACCTTGGCCCACGACCTTGTCGTTGACCCTCGATTTTCCGCCAAACCATTCTGCCAACCGGGCACCTTGGCTCGTTTCTACGCTGCTGTCCCAATCCGAACTCGGCGTGGTATCAATATCGGCGTATATTGCGTTATCAACGAAACGCCAAACAAGACCTGGAATGATGACTGCTCCCAACGGCTACGGGACATATCCTGTGCTATTATGGATCATCTCGAGGCACAGAGATTGAAAGTCTTGCATAGGCGGGATATACGAATGAACAGGGGCTTGGGGTCGTTTATCGAGGGCAAATCATCTATACTTGGCTGGCAACAGGCCCCGCAAGCCGGAACCGTGACACATGATCAGGGACATGAAGGCAGCCCCAATTACAAGCAACTGCTTTCTCAGCAGCAAGAGCAGGTCAAGCCTAGAGATGACCTTGGGGCTGGTTTATCGCCGCCGACGCAATTACCCGATCCAAACGGCGCGCCAAGCCTAGGCGACTCTTTCTCTGAACATAATGAACGTACATTCTCTGTCGACAGCTTAGAGGCCATGCTATCTGAAGCCAAAGACATGGCTACTCTGACGGAGGATGAAATTTCCCTACTTGTTATATCCAAAGCGGCCAACCTTATCAGAGAGTCAATCGAGCTTGAGGGTTGCCTTGTTTTTGAAGCTCCAATTCAGCCATACTTGTCTCAGACACACAACAACATCCCGACTGATGGAGGAAGTCAATCGTCCACAACAAGTAGTAGTGATGAAAATCTTAGATCAAGACGTCGAAGCAAGGCCATTCCACAATGCAGGCTCCTTGGCTACTCTACGTCTAGAGCATCGAGCATCGATGGAGCCGCTCCTAGCCAACCTCGTATAACGCTTACAGAAAGCTTTCTGTCCAAGCTACTTCGGCGTTACCCTAGGGGCCAGATTTTTAACTTCGGAGCTGATGGAGAGCTACAATCGGACTCATCGGAAGATGAACAAACATTTTCGCCTTCTGAAGCCCTGATGAAGCATTCTTCGCTGCTCGCCTCCAACTCTGAAATAAGTTTAATCTCGTTGTATGACAAACCGCAGATGAAATCCTCGACACGACAGCGTGAAGGCGAAGCTCTTCTCAAAGCTTTCCCCGGCGCTCGGAGCATTGGATTCGTCCCCATCTGGGACCCGAGGAAAGATCGATGGTATGCTGGTGGATTTATCTACACCAAGGATTTGGCTCGAAGCTTTTCCATTGAACAGGAATTAAGTTACCTGAGAGCTTTTGGAATGCTTGCCATGTCTGAGATCCTGCGATTCAAGGATCTGCGAGCTGATAAAGCAAAGACCGATGCTCTCGGCTCGCTCTCACACGAACTGCGTTCTCCATTGCATGGAATTCTGCTCAACGCCGAATTACTGATTGATACAAAGCTCGACATCTTCCAGGGCAATGTTGCCCACACCATTGAAACCTGCTCCCGTACGCTTCTTGACACAGTAGACCACCTCCTTGAATATTCCAGGATCAGCCACTTATCTGGCAGAGATGATAGGGCTCCTAGTCTATCGTCGAATGGCCTCGAATTGGAGCAATTTGGCAAGAAGTCTTTACTGCGTGACTCTCGACTCGACCATATTGTGGAGGAAGTTGTTGAAAGCGTCTTTGCCGGTTTCAACTTCTTACATTTATCCGTCAAACAGCTCTCGGATCGGCAAAATGGATCGATCAACAGTGATGTGAATGCTAATCATCAGTCGGATTCGCTGCAGGCCATGGACCAACTTGAACCCTGGATGACCAAAAATGGGGAGCTAAGGTGGTCCTTCGACGATGTGATAATAATACTGTCAATGGATGTGAGGTGCAACTGGGGGTATTTCGTCAATGTCGGCGCCATCCGTCGAATAGTCATGAACATATTCGGCAATGCCCTGAAGCACACCAACCGCGGCACGATCACGGTATCGCTTACGCAAGAAACGATTCGTACCAGAGGTCGGAAGAAGGAACGCGTTGTCCGGTTTACGGTGCAAGATACCGGCAAAGGTATCAGTGCTGATTTCCTCAAGCACGGGCTCTTTCGCCCCTTTTCTCAGGAAGACCCATTATCACCAGGCGCGGGGCTAGGGCTTAGCCTTGTGAAGCAGATTGCAACTCACCTAAAAGGTGACGTCTCGATACAGAGTGAACTTGGTGTTGGGACAATAGCCTCCGTCACACTCCCACTGCAGCAATTACCGCTGTCTGTAGGAGCAACCCCTATCATTTCGGATGAGGATAAGGTTTTTAAAGAACAAGTTGAAGACCTCAAAGGCCTGCGTGTGCGGCTTCTGATGGCGAATTCTGAATGGCAGAAGGCCGTGGTAGATATTTGCCGTGAGTGGCTACACATGGAAATTATCCCCAACACGCCCGATACAACTGTGACGCCGGATCTTGTGATATGGTCTTATATGGACTTGGCATCAGTGCAGGATGATTTTCAAGCATTCGCTAAAACACCCAATGTCGTCGTGTGCTCGAATGCGTTGGTGGCTTATCGCCAATCACATGCATTTAAGAAGGCTGGTTCCGCTGCCGTCTTTGAATTTATATCCCAACCGTGAGTTCGCTCCTTTTTTAGTGCTGTCAACTGTTTCCTTTCGCTCATACATTGTTAATTCTTAGGACTGGCCCGCGTAAGCTTGCCAGAACGCTACATTCGGCGTACATGCGATGGATGAGCAGTTCCAACTCACCAGCAGCAAACACTTCAGTGCCAATGATGGCGAAACGACCAAAGGGGCCTAAAAGAATGCCAAGTGCGTTCTCTGCCGCCAACGTTCGCAGACCCTCTATAAGTCGATCAACCAGTACAGTATCTCGAAGCGGCACTCCAGGATGGACGAACGGCGGTACTTCACCAGTAACACCTGGTTCAACAGGTGAAATGTCTCCAAAGTCCATTGATGAGCCTAAAGCATCATCGACCAGGATCCTGGTTGTTGACGACAATTTCATCAACTTGAAAGTATTGTCTACTTATATCGCGAGGCGTAACATTGGGTTTGACATTGCGAAGAATGGTAAAGAAGCGGTGGATCTATTCGTTTCAAATCCGAGTCCTCCTTACTCCTGCGTCCTAATGGATATATCTATGCCCATCATGGATGGGTTTGAGGCTACGAGACGCATTCGGGCTCATGAAACACAGAAAGGACTGACGCCTGTGCCTATTATTGCCCTTTCTGGGTTGACAACAGAAGATGCCCAGCAAGAGGCTTTTGGCAGTGGAATGGATATGTTCCTAACCAAGCCTGTAAAGCTTGGAGATTTGGGCAGATTGCTTGAATCCCAGGGAATTATCCACACCGGTTGAAGCAAAGTCTACTTCGTACCTTATTTTGACTAATACGTTTCTATGTGGGTGTACATGGAAAGCCTACAAGGACAGAAACAGAGCACGTTATGCGGAAGCGCCCACTTTTGAAAAGCATCATCTCGCCCAGTTCAAGGAGAACGCTGCGTTATATTCAACATCAAATTACAAGATTGGTATAATGATGTGGGCATCTCTGTCTATTTTAGGGCCGCCACCCAGGCCGAAGACATACGACGAACCGGCCTCGGTGACCCTGGCACTACAACCATAGCAGTTGGGAAAACAGGTATATAAAATTATCTGGAAGCTTAATATCCTAAACATGCCGATGGGGCATCGACGGAGATTGACACGGCCATGTGTAATGAGATGGGTCAGAAGGAAGATACGACTGGCCTAGTAGTAAAGCCTAGTACAATGCAGTGACAAATCTGGCAAAAGATGTCAAATTTGATATCTAGGGTAGTCACTGAAGGGGCGGGCTTAATCTTTTTGAGAAGATTACGCAGACAGAGTTCTCCACCAATGACGAGCCTGTGGGATCCTGCGGCCGACATAGACAATCTTTCTTAGGAAAGGCGCTTTGCTGGGTTGCGTCGAAATCGCCTTGGCATTACTTCGTATGAATGGAGAATATTCCAGGGCCCCTTGGAACTGAATCACGAAATATTGCGGGGAGTGAGTTACGAGTATATCATTGATAAAGAAGCTCATTATTATTATACCAGTACATACACGAATAACTGGTATTTGAAAGAAATAAGAATAAAGCGAGTTAGCCTATGTGCAAGTGAGAAAATAGCGTGAAAAGGGGTCAAATTCCACCTGTATTGATCTGCCGGGCGGATGTCTGCGTGCGCCCACCGCTCTGTTTCTAAGAATGTTCTCCAGGCTTACCTCTTCTTGATGATTTGCTTGCATTAGATCGGGTTGCGCTTCCTCACCCCCCTCGAGAGCGCCCGTAAATAGCTGTTGCTTGGCTCTTGCACTACTACTAATCGAGGAATGCAGAAGTAGTGCCTTTTCCCTAGCAGGTGATTTTAAGATGAGATATTTGGCAGCGCTGATTACTTTTTTGGCGTTTGCTGACGGTGAGACAGGGTTCCCGCGGCTGGTTCTATTTATTTATTTTTATACTCTGTAATGAATGTTGGAGATGTGTCATCATATAATCAACGCTGGAGATGGCCTCTTTGGGGGGGGGGGGGGGGTTGC
>JARFTM010000149.1:0-81371 GCA_030278935.1 Trichoderma polysporum | reverse complement strand
GCTTACTTGTGTGTGTGTCTTGGGAAGGTTAGCTGGAAAGGGTGCCCTGGCCGGATTTGAACCGACTACCTCATGCGATGAGCGCGCATAAAGCCTGCCAGACGCTTAGCCACTGCGTCACAGGGGCCCTTTTGATTTGTAGGCCTAGATAGACAGATACTCGAGACAGCACAGAGAAGTCATGGCATATTGCGGTGAACCCGTTGCACTAAGCTCTGCCGTCCAGGGGGCCTTTTTTGCAACGTGGCTGTTGTTCTAACGATATACGAAGAAATCGAACAATCTCACCATCTTACGATAAGCGGTAGAAAACGAGGCCGAAAAAAGGCATCGTGAACCGAGCCGAGCCACCCCTAGCTTTCCCTTCTTTCGCTCTTGTTGGTGCCGACGGAAAAAGCGCGCAAAAACTCGTCCATGTGTCGGGCCGTCTCTGACTGAGACTTGGCGCCCTGGGTCCGAGAGCCGGCTGTGGCTATGAGTGGTTGAAATCGCGGGAAATCCGTGTTTGGACAGCCGTAATGGGGTATCGTTGATGAGCATCCTTTTTTTTCTGTTGGTTCCGCGTGCATGAATCCGAGGCTAATACTGATGTTTCACGTATTCAGCATTTTTGAATGTACTCATACCTCGTACCGGGCAGGTATCACAGCCGAAGCTAAGTGAGGAGTCGTTTGCCGATGGTTTGATGTCGATATCATCGTGCACAGCCTTTTGTCATGTTTGCAATGTGTTTTGATGCGGATGGGCACCTGCATGTTTCATAACCTGTTTTTTTTTCTCCAACACGAATAATGTTTGTCATGATATGACATGCCTCGATGAGAAGGGACGAGAAAACTTGAAGTTGAAGTGTAGCCTTGGTGTGTCCCGACGTCAACTTACATGAAAAGCAAACGGGAGCAAAGGCTAACATGCTCATGCAGCGTAGCGAGAAGCGACGAGAATCAACGTGTGCTTGAGCAATGGGAAGTAAGAAGCAAAAGATCGACAGAGCACATGTTTCCCCGCGGGCGTGTATTGGGCCAAGAGGAGTTGGGGCGGAGACCATCAACTGACTAGAGAATCGCCCGCAGAGGGTCCCACGGGGGAAGGGGAACAGTCGAGTCGTATCTATTACTCGAGAATATGGCTTCGGTTGTTGCAGTGCCGATGCAAACCTCACCTTTTTTGTTTGGTCCTTTCTCTTCCGTCGTGAGTGTGTGTTGGATTTGCTGAAGCAAGGGGGAGAGATGCAAGCAGTTGTCGTGGACGGGCTTGATTCAAGCCAGCAGATGGCTAGCCAGCCATTGACGTTGATGGCTTCGTGAGAAAGAAACTCAATTTCAACGCGCGAGCCTGTTTATGCCGGATGACAGAGGAGTGCATTTGTGTCTTCATTTGAACCTGCACAGGAACCATGTGAAACATCAATCTTGTGTAGCAACTGTGACCTGTTTAAGTCAGCTTCGTGATGGATGGGCTTTGGTGGAGGGGACATCCCCAACATACGTCATGGTACTTCCGCCCCCCCCCTGCGAGCGACGATCGTAGATACAACATGTTCCATGTCGATGTATGTATCTGGTAATAGTATCTGAGTTTGCGTTGACAGGCGCTTGTGAAAGGGGGTGGTAGGGATAGGGATATGGATAGGGATAGGGGGCATAAGCTACGGAGGACAGGATGGCGTCGATTTGCAAGGATGGCAGACAAGGAGGAGGAGGGGCTTTGTGTGAACTCTGTCGAGAGACACATGCAAACATATCGCACACATCACATACCGGTAGTGGTGCTGTTTGTACGAGTACAGTATGTACATGCCCAAGGTGTGGCATCCAAGAACGGCTCTTGAAGGGAATCGACGCTAAAAGTCCATTGTAAAAGAGTTTTGAGTTGGCTTTCTTTCTCCAGCTCTCTGTCGATAGAGTATCTGTAGTACGAGCACGAGATGGCACCAGTAAGACTTTGAAATGAAGACTCGGCTGGAATGATATCACCAGCCTCGTCCCCGTCAACTCTTCCTCCAAGCTGACCCCCTCCCTTTCGAGGTGGCCGTGACGCAGGGTTCACATGCTGAGTGCATCCCCGTAGCGGCATCGAATCGAATCGCATCCCATCCATGGATCGTGGAAGCAAAAAGGGTGAAGCGTCGTTGATGTCACCTCCCTGGGGCTGCTGCTGAAGCCCTCCAGCACTAATCGGCGGGGCACCCTCCAGCGACATCCCAGGCGCCTCAGTGGCCCCCCAAGGCCCCCCTTGGTTCGCTAGCAATGAGCCAGCCACCCGTAGACCACTAAGAAGCCAGCCCTGGGGGTCCCTCAGTTCCAGCGCGTGTCTGGCTCGTTATCGTGAGGGAGCCGGATGACGTTAGTTCTGGCGGTGGGGACCACGACAAAAGGCGCAAGGAATTCTTGGTTTTGCGTTCTCTGGCGTGCCACTGGCTGCTGCAGCTTGTTTGTTTAGGGCTATGGGGCTGGTTCCCTGGGCTTGCTGATGAGGGATAGCGGCAGCAAGCAAAACGGAGCCTTCGTCCTTGGTTTCTTGGCCACAGTGGGATGGGGCCCTGACGGCATCGTTCGAAACGGCGGACGGAGAGTCATGATGATGCTGGTTGCTGATGTGGCCGGGAGCAAAGCATCTGATGCCATGCTGTCGTAGCTCCGTGAGAATTGCCCGTTGAATGTTGAATGTTGAATGTTGAATGTTGAATGAGGTGCTGAGCAACACGCCATGGGAAATTAATTACATACGCAGGATACCGAACTTCGGGGCTTTCTGGGCGAGAAATGAGGCACTGGCAACTGAAGGGCTGATTACATACGCTGATATGTATGGCTGGATGAGCGCATGTGAAAAAAGAGGTACCAGCAGACGCAAAGTACAGGTACGCGAGTCTGCAGCAGAATCCAAGGCATTAGCGCATGTATGAGGAACCTGGGACCCGCCTTGATCCTGCGCCACGTCTGCTGCGCCAGGCGTCATCCAGCGACGGCTGATTGGCCAACGACGGTATAATCCACTGCTGGCTTAGGCATGTGAAGTACCGTCTCAACAAAAAGTCTCCGTGACGGTACCTCGAAGGCGAAGGGGGAGGCAATTTTTGGGCAGATGCTGATTGCAGCTGATACGTATCTAGGTACTAATCTAGGTATAGTACAGTACTTCGTTCCTACAGTACTGCAACATGCCTGCAGTTACATTGCTTCATGTCAGTGGCAGTCTGTAATTTATCCTTTCCTCCCCCCCTAGGCCTAGTTAGTTGATTCTAGCTAGTGGTGGCACCTGTTGGACCCGCCTGTGCCTTCTGTAGTGCTCCGTACTTACAGGCCCAATTCCTTGCCCCTGCCCGACCTCTGACGATGGTGGTCGATCAGCTTCAGTTCCATGTGCTCCGTACCTCCGTCCAGTCCCCGCCGATTTTCCTTTGAGGCGCCCATCGTCATCGGCACGCCCTCCCCCCCCGGTTCTTGCTGCGTTGTTATCCATTCTCGTGTACTTGTAGAGTTTTGCCTACTCGAGGGCTGTTTATTATATAAAGCTGATGCGTTTCCCGCTCTTCCTTGTTGCATCTTAGTCTCTCCTCAGCATCAGCATCCAAACATCCAAAACGGTTCACCGTTTACACAAACAATCCATATCCTCATACATATAACTACTACTATCTATCTAAACTACCTACCTACCTACTATCAAACTTATATATACCTTACATCCACTTCTCGCCACCAATTTCTCTCTTGCATTCTCTTATCTACATATCCCTACTTTTATCCTCTTACAACAACACAACCGCAATCATGGCTAAGATGGGCAAGAAAGCAGTTCACTTTGGTGCTGGCAACATTGGTATGTCCAAGAAGCTATTATTAGATTTGATATTTCAATACTAACGCACTCCATTTCCAGGCCGTGGCTTCGTTGCTTGCTTCCTCCACAACTCCGGCTATGAAGTCATCTTTGCTGACGTCAACGGCGACCTCATCGACACCATCAATGCCACTCCCTCATACAGAGTCATTGAAGTCGGCTCAGAGGGCACTTCAGAAAGCACAATCACCAACTACCGTGCCATCAACTCCAGGACTCACGAAGAGGACCTCGTCGAGGAGATCCGCACCGCCGATGTGGTCACCTGCTCCGTCGGCCCCAACATCCTCAAGTTCATTGCCCCTGTCATCGCCAAGGGCATTGATCGCCGCGCAGACGACCAGACTCCTCTGCATGTCATTGCCTGTGAGAACGCCATTGGTGCCACCGACACCTTGGCCAGCCATATCAAGGACGCTAGAAACACTGACCCTGCGCGTCTCGATTCCCACCACCTCCGTGCTCGCTATGCCAACTCCGCTATCGACCGGATTGTGCCTGCGCAAGATCCCAACGCCGGCCTTGACGTGACATTAGAGAAGTTCTTCGAGTGGGTTGTCGACAGAACTCCCTTTGAGGATGCCGGCATCCCCTCCATCGAGGGCATCAACTGGGTTGACAACCTGGCTCCCTTCATCGAGCGCAAGCTGTACACCGTCAACACCGGCCACGCCACCGCCGCCTACCACGGCTACAACCGCAGAAAGCGCACCGTCTTCGATGCCCTGCAGGACAAGCAAATCATGGCTGAAGTCCGTGGTGCTCTGATGGAGTCCAAGAACCTGCTCGTTGCCAAGCACGGCATCGACGAGGAGGCGCAGATCGCCTACCTGAACAAGATCATCAAGCGTATCGGCAACCCTCACTTGGAGGATGCCGTCGAGCGTGTCGGCCGCGCTCCCCTGCGAAAACTGTCGCGCAAGGAGCGCTTCGTCGGCCCCGCCGCCGAGGCTGCCGAGAACAACATGCCCATCAACTACCTCCTCGACGCCATCGAGATGACATTCCGTTTCCAGGATGTCGAGGGCGACGACGAGTCCAAGGAGCTCTCCACAATCATGTCCGAGAACACCCCCGAGGACGTCGTGGCCAAGGTCTGCGGCATCCAGGCTACGGAGAAGATCTACCCCCGCCTGGTCGAGGTTGTCAAGCGTGTCCAGGACGACAGCCGAGAGGATTGACTAGAAAAGCAGTCTGCAGAGCTCCGGTCTAGGATATGATTGATGGACCGAGCCTTGTTTTTTTATTCTTCTTTTCTACACGGCATCACTCACGGCGCTGAATGATTGTCCCATTTTTTCATAACCTGCTTTCTGCGTTTTTGTTTTTACTTTCGCTTCTTCAGCTTGTTTTATCAATGCAATGAAATGAATGGCAAGGCGCTGGGATCGGGACATTAGATGATCATCTAATTTTCTTTCTTCATTTTCTTTTGTGCAAGGGCATTCCATAATTGGACACTCCCTCAGGGATATTGGGTACTATTAGCCGGCTTTTCTTTTTTCTTTCAGTCTATAGATGGATTGATAGCATACTGAATCAAAATAACTACATCACTAAAAACAGACTTGATCCAAAAACATAACTTGTTTTGACTCTTTGCCATTTTACTTTACTTACACTTTTACTCAAATTAACCTTTGTAGTCCATCCCCAAAACGTCAATAGAGAAGTGAGGTCACGATGATCTCAGTCTTTCCAGACACGGAAACATCCCGTCTAAAACGGTACCCTTCACCTCCGGGAATTTTCTTCTCCAATGAAATCAAAATCTATCCTAACCTTTTTCGAGAAGGGGTCAGTCACACAACATATCTTGCGCTAAAGCATGCCATGCCATCCAGCACACACACCACACCATCATGCAACTTGTTCCCGGTCCCCCCTTGTCCCCCCTTGTATCCCTGGGATTGCCCGAATAGGAAGGGCACGATGCGTGGGCGGCTGATTGGTCCCTGAGGGGTTTTGTCTTTTTTTGGTTGCTATCTCCAGCCTTACCTTTCCCCCCCTATGTTAGGATTTTGACGTTGAGGGTGAGGGGATATGAGTAAGACAAGGCTGAGAAGGCTACTAATTCTCTCAAGGATGATACATGCATGGATCACAGCCCGGGCTACTCCGAGAAAATGATGTGAGGTGAGACAAGTTGACAAGGTTGATAGCATGTAAGTAAGTAGGTGGCAAGGACGCCACACGCAGCAACAACATGCCGGCCAAAGCGGTTCCCCTTTAAACGCACATCGAATCCTCCGGAATTGACGATTGCCGTCGTCCGCAGAGATTCTAGACCCAATGGGACAGCTACAAAAGCGTTGTCTTATCTTTTTTTGTCTTGCAAGCTGATTTGACCTCGTCGAGGCGGTGTGCGGAAACAAAAAACCTTTTGAGTAGATACATATTGTGTAATGCTTATGTAGTACTAAAAGAAGAAACAGCCCCTACGTGGCATGCTGTGGCTTGAGCTGAGGAGGGATTCTACGGGACGAAAGTCGTAAAGTGTTGGCAGGTGGAATATGCAAGGGAGGATTTCTCATGTACTACTTGGACGCATTTCGTAATAATTAGGCTATAAGCTTCTGAGTCTAGAATGGCAATTGGATTTTTCATTAATGCAGGGGGGGAATGTCTGTAAATGTCGACAATCATTTCTGAATGGCTCGGGAGGATGGAACAGGTCATCATGTGGTGTACTCTACGTGACCAGGTGTAATGCTATAATGGGCTGATTCCTCTGAGACCTGTCTCTGAATCTTGGGAACGTGACGATGGATCTACAGGTACGGGTGTGCAGGGACGTTGTTTCAGAGCGGACACAGCACCTCATCATGCAGATCTGCACTCTACTCTACCCCATACCGCAGCCTCGTGATTTGACACTGAGGGGCCGAGGAATGTTGATCGCGAGAATGCCAGCTGAAAAGCTCCCGGGCTGCTTGAGTAAGCCCCCTTTTGCTGCCCGCGATGAGCTGCATAAGAGTACTTGTAAGTTGGCAACGACCAGTTTCGTAAGATTAGATTGCCCTGCATGCATGCAGTAGCACCAGCAACAGCCTCACTTTTCTCTAGTTCTGGCAAAGCCTGCATATTTGGCGCTTGCACTAAACAGACCTTGCCCTCCTGCACGTAGTAAAACATCATGCTACTTCAGATAGTGTTGATTTTCTCCGGCCTTTGCGGCCGTGGGCCTTTTGCCGCAGCTTCCATCACAGTCCCTGTCGATTCGGACGTTGACCCACTTCCGCTATCGACTGCCGGTGCGGTGACGTCTGCGTCGGAGCTCCTCCGGCATAGCTGCCCGGAAGAGTTCCCCCCACGCACGCCATATTCGCCAGAGCTTCTCATGTCCTCATTTGCTGATTTTGGCACTGATGATAGCGGCGTGTTTCCCAATGGCACCGTCTTCCCTTCATCGGATAGTCTCGTAAGAGGGGCAATCGAAGCATGGGGCCAGCACCAGAGCCTTATCCTTCGGCCTGACGAAGTGTGGTTCGAGATTCTGGCGCAGCTCAACTTCTACATGACTGCGCATGCAGAGGATATACGACACCTCTTTGTTGACTTTGAAGGCAAGGAAGAGATCAAAGTGTGGCGCCTCTCGTGGCATGACGTGATCGCGGCGTTTGGGAGCGAGATCCAGCAGAGGGTCAAGACCGATTGGCTGCTAGACTGGATTATGCCCAGCTTCACCACCACCGATGAGAATGACGGCCTCACAGCCACGGTCTTGATGATGGGCTTGATGCAGCACTACTTTGAGTTCAGTGGGGGCATCATCTGTGGGCTTCCTGAGGTGACCTTGTTGGGTGAGAGAGATGACTGGGTGAAGCTGTTGGAGAAGCTGGACAGGCTGAAGGAGTGGGGAGAGGAGCCGGCAGACTACGCCGAGCGGCTGCGCCCGATTCTAAAGCGCTTCGTCGACACATGGGATGATCCTGAGAGCGAAGAAATCAAAGACTTCTGGAAAAACATTGTGCGATCCCAGCGGCTATTTTCCTGTGGCGGGCCCCCTGATTACAGAATCTCAGGGTGGATTACCGGGTTCCTGCACTGGACCGTCGAGGGCACGCTTCGAGTCCCGCGCGAGGCTGAAAAGGAGTACCAGCCATCAGACGGCGACCTGGTGCTCGACGGCATCCCGTATTTCCCAACGCCGCTTAAAGACGTGCCTGTCGGCTACGCAAAGGCGCCACTCAAGATGATGGACTACCCAAGTCAGGGGGGCGACACCATGGCCTATTTGCTGGCTGGGAACGTCGGGGTGATGAGACTGGCGGTGGCCTCAAGCGACGGACCGGGGCGTGAGGACTGGAAAGTGACGGCGCAGCCGATGAGTGCTTGGTTCTTGTACGGGCCTGTGAATGCAACCGTCAAGGTAGGGCCGGGATACGGCAGCGGGGATGAGCTGCTGAAGGCGGCGGCGGGGCTAGGAATGTGCGAGACGCATAATTGGGAGGACGACGATGGCATTGCCGGCATTGGTGGTGATGGCGGCGGTTCTTCGTGGTGGTCAAGGTGATGATGATGATCGTGATGATGATGATGCCGATGATGATGACGATGGTGATGTTACTATCGACGATATAGCTGATCTCATGACTGTGGGTTGGAAAGGATAAGAAAGGCCAGTCAGTCTACGGGGCGGGAGAATAATTGATCCCCAGGTGTGGTGGTACAGCTAAGCAATTGCCTTGTACTTGTGATGATGACGCTCAAACAATTTGCTGCGTCCAATTGATCAATGCTACCTGCCTCATGCTACTAGCACGTGTGTCCAGCAATTATTAATGAGTGAGTCTGCGCTCGCTTCACTTCAATGCTCATAAATGATGGCTCTCATGCTCTCATGCATCCTCATCCACTGCCACAAATGCATGACTGTCGCAGATGCGTTCACAAAGTCCGTCGATGCTGCAAATAGATAGCCATAAGCCGTCTCCCATTGGCCCACCTGCATCCATAAACAGGCTGTACTGTCGATATATGTAAGGTGAAGTGTTCATAAACACACTGGTCAGCGAGGTCTAAAATGCGGGACAGCTCAGTATAACTGCGCCTGTGCTCGCAGCCGGGCACTTTGCCCCCCCCAGAGCTAGTGGGCTTGCAGCGCTCACCGACACCTGTGATGCGCTGGTTGGCGGGGCGCACCCACTGCCAACCCACTGACAATCCACTAGCGCCCACTGCCCAGCCCGCTGGCCTGTCCGCTGGCAATCCACTGCCCCTGCTGTACCTGAGCCGTAGCCCATCGTATTCCCTCGGCCAAGACAGCCTCCACCAACTCCAACTTCAACCTTCTCACCCAGCCACTCACAACCAGTTCCGTGGCCGGCGCCGCATCTGGTTCTGGCAACATACTTGGAATCCCAATTGCGAGCCCGACGATGCTGTAACGGGCCAATTGCTCATTTCCCCGGATCTCTCGCCATTTCTCATCTAAGACTCTCTCGACCCTTTCGATCCTTTCTCTTTCTCTCATCTCATCATACATCCTCCCCTGTGCTCCCCTCCCAGGCCAAGGCAAGCAATAAGCAGGCAAGCAAGCAAGCAGGAAGAGAGAGAGAGAGAAAAGCAAAACATCAAATCACTTGCATCATCCATCTGCGCCGCCAGTCACACTTGCAGCCGCAAGAGGGTGCCGATATGGCGACTGTAGTCCAGCAGACCCAGCTCCTTACTCGGACGCGTGCCTCTCGCGTGCCCTCATCCACAGCCAGACCACTTCGAGTAGCGGCAGCAGCAGCCGTTGCCGCCGCAGCTTTTGCAAGGCCCGTCCGAAGCATTGCGAAGCCTGAATCAACTGAGATCCCGTCCAGCGCCGCCTCTGTCGCCGGCAGCCATGCCCCTGCAGAGCCGAATGCAGGTGGAGGCATAGCGGCTGCAGGTCCGGCTTCTCTTTCGCTGTTCCTGACCAATATCAAGCTCCTGGACCTCGATCAGCTCCCCGACTGGCCCGACATCTCAGCTGAGACATTCGCGGCCTCGGGGACCACTTTGCAGGATCAGAGGAGGCGGGTACAGTGCGTAGAATGGGCTTTGTATCAGCTGTTTGTCATCTGGGATCCAGACGAGGCGGCGAATGTGCGTATTTCTTTCTTCCTCTTGACTGCTAACTGGGCCTTTCTACGATGTGACATGGTGAATTGATATGATAGATGCTAATATCTCCATCTCCCTCCCAATAGAAGCTGAAACCTTTCTATCCACCTGTTGATCAGCTCCAGTCTGTCAACCTCCGCTCCGCACTCGTCAGAGCCCTCGAGCAAGCCAAGAAAAATGGCGACCTCGGTCGGGATACCATCATCCGCAAGACCATGCTGGATGAGTGCAAGGGTGAGAGGTTGGAGGAGGTCTTGGCCTTCTTTTCCACTGCTGTCTTGAAAAAAGTTGTTTCCGACAGCCTTGCCACAACCCGCGGTTATCTCTCACCCGCCGTTGAGCTCGCCTTTGAGAACAAGGGCTACAAGAGTGAAAAGTCTCATTTGATTGCTCTTTCCATGGCCCACAAGGCGTCGATTCGCCAAGTCTTGCGACGCAAAGAAGCAGCCAAAGCCAAGTTCAGAGACTTTGTCGAGGTCCTGGATAACAAGGAGGATGATATCATTCGTAGACGAGAAGCCCTCGAATTCAAGGAGATGGATGGCGGCGGCCAAACAGTTTCTGATAATGCCAGAGCCGAGATGCGGAGAGCTGTGCACCATAATTGGGCAGGCAGTGAAGCATGGATGGAAGCTCTTTTGTGTGGAGACGCAAAACATGGCGGCCTCCTTGCTACGGGTTTCGACAGAGTCTGGAGAAGAGCTCAGAAGGGCCGGCTCGACGACTTGGATACCGACGATGTTGGTCTCTTGGAGCAGCTTGACAATCGCGTTAGGCTACAGAAGGAGAGGCTTTACAGGTGGGATGCCTTCCGCAGAAATACATTTGGCGAGGCGACACCCGTACCGCCTAAGCCCAGAACCTCCTCTGCCAAAGCTAAGGGCATTGATCTCAACTTCTCAGCTCACTTGGACTTGAACACTGGGAGAAGAATCAAGCCGACCAGAGTCGCATTGTTCCAACATACCCCCCAGATGACGGATGATTACGCTGGGTTAGTCTCGGATCTGAAATACGAACTGGGAAAAATCACAACCAAGGAGGTCAACATTGCCAGCCTTGTTAGGAAGCGGACTCCCGTGAAACAAGACCGCCGCGACCGTCGTCTTCTTTCCACCTCATCATTTGAGGACATTGACGATGACGAAATCAGTGACTTGGAGGACGCTGAAAATGCGTTCCGCACCGATGGCTCTGTCACATCCTTCTCGTCCTTCCAGGACAAACTTACTGCTCCGACTCGAACAGTTAGACCGGTGATATCTCGACCGAGTCTCTCAAAGCTTTCTGGTCCTGAGACGCCGGGTTTGACAGCATGGTCAAATCAGAAGAACTTTCCTGGGCGAAGCACCTACGACTTGACTCAGATTGTGGACTCGCCGATTGCCACTCCTCCTTCTCTCCCTCCTAAGAGGAAGCCTTCAGGATACGACACCCCGACGCGCCGTCGATCGCCCGAAGCGGCAAAGTCCCTTCCGAAACAGCAGAAGGCGCCTCGTAGCCCACCAAGGCTATCCCCCACGAAAGGTTTTCGGGACGATGCTCCTGATCCTTTGAAGAGCAAGACTCCGTCGCCCGTAAAGCGCACCAAGCCTCGACACACGCTGTCTTTGGCTGAGCGCACCCGACTCTCAATGAGCCGTAAGAAGTCTCTATGTTTTGAGGATGAGGAGCTGGACCCTCCCACTCCCATGACACCCGCCACCAAACCGACAGATATCAAATTTTCAGATCCAGACTATTCGGAGGATCTTGCTAGTCGGACTCGTCGAAGCATGGCTGGGTTTGAGAAGGCGCAGCAAAAGGCCCAATTGGAGCGGCGCAGGTCCCTGAGGAGATCTAAGATGCCCCAGCGAAAGGAAGGTAGCTACTTCCCCACGGTGGAAGAAGATCTTAACGAGGCAACGATTCTATTGGAGCAGCTAGCTGAAGAAGAGGATATGGAGGAAGTCTTCCGATCGCGGCCCAAGATTGGACAGAGCTTGCAGCCTAGCCCAACGAGGGAGGAATGGGGTGATATTCCGGAGCACAATGGCGTAAGGATGAAATAAATTTTGCGGGAATACTGTTTGTTTCCTTGATGACTTGGACTTTTGCTTTCAGCGTCCGAGTCTGTATGTATATACGACTAATGAATAGAACTTATGGGAATGGAAATAGACGATTACACAACTTAGCATAGCCCAGCGCAAACATGCACTGAAGGGGATTTTTTTTCTTTCTTTTTCTTTCCTTCTTTCCATAACAACGCTTTATACTTTACATATAGGCGTGCTTCGTATTCCATCTATCATATTGTACATGTATATATCCCATCTTGAATGCCTATTTCCAAATGTACTTTTTCAATCCTTCATCATACATATCAGGACAAGACAACCCCCACCCCTACA
Source organism: Trichoderma polysporum (assembly GCA_030278935.1). Lineage (NCBI taxonomy): Eukaryota > Fungi > Ascomycota > Sordariomycetes > Hypocreales > Hypocreaceae > Trichoderma > Trichoderma polysporum. The sequence goes on along the minus strand of JARFTM010000149.1, from coordinate 69,036 downwards.
AGCCACCTTTTTTTTCTACCAACCCTGCTTCTTCAACTCCAACACCTTGCTAACGGCAGCCTTGAATCCCGTCTTGAATCTCGCCCTCCATCGCTGACTCCGCAACCTCTTCTTCTTCAGTCCTTTCCTCTCGTGGAACTTTTGCGAGTGGTACTTGTTCCGGACCTTTTGATCTCGGCACATCCTATCCAGGACACGGATCGCCACGGCGGGAGTAGGCGCTGATGTGGGCGATAGACGGTCCATGATAAAGACTGTGCGACCAGAGACGGCCTCGGTGCGGATCTTGGGGCGGAGGAGAGGATCGCCGACGTTGAGAGACTGGCCATAGGCGGCAGATCTGGCGGCAACAATTTCGGCGATGTCGAAGTTGAAGGGGTTGGATGAATCGGCGGCTGTGTAAGGGAATGGAGAGGTTGAGTTTTCAGTAGATGACGGCTGCTCAGACGATGATGCTGATGCTGATTCGGCGGCGGGAGGAGGAGGGGGCGGAGGAGGTGTGAAGCCGGCTTTGCGATCTGAGGTAGCGCTGGGCTCTTCTACTCTGGTGGTCGGTTCGGGTTGAGCCTTTGGTGTTGCGGCGGGCTTGGGAATTGGCGCAGAACGAGCAAAGTTGCCGACCAGAGGATTTTTCCGCTCGTCAAATGTTGGTCTTGAGGCAATGAATCGCATAGCCAGTGATGTAGAAAAGGCGCGGGCCTGCGCTGGGGCAGCCATTCTGGACAGCATCATGCTGCCATATTTCGATGTTACAGCCCTATATCAAAGTTAGCAAACTGTGAAACAAGATAGATGATCCTCCAACAAAAGGAATGAGAACAACGCACATCTTTGCCGTCTTCAATGGCTCCAACAATTCGGGACCCTTCTCGCTATCAAGCAGACCAAAGTCTAGGAAAGTCGTTCGTTCGATGCAAAAAGCTGCGGCCGGATCAACTTTGATGCGGCGCCTGCGTCGGGTGGGAACAGCACCTTGCCGGCCAAGAATCTGCCGAAGTCAATGGAGCCGCGATTCGAACCTGCAGGTCAAAACCAACAACAAATCTTCCCCTTGAGATTGCAAAAGCTGGACATCACAGGCCGGCCGAAAAAAATAATTCTATTACGAAGCTTCCTGAATGTTGGCACTCTGCAGAAATTCTCTTCTCCGTCGTCGCGCCTCAATTCAAGCCGAGAACCCTGCAGTTTGAGACAGCTTTTTTTCGGAGAGATCTGCTTTCAACGAGCTGCTAACTGATACTCTTTCTTTTTCGCTTTTCACACGGGTTACTCTTAGACGGCGCGAAACATCGGACTTCCTGAAACGATCAATCCGTCTCTACGACAAGCCAGCGTGACGCTGCTCTGAATCGCAGAGCCTTGTCTGTCACCATGGCATATAATCCATATGGAGGTACACAGGATAGAGGCCAGCCTTATGCTCGATACAGATCCGCTAACGGAGCTTCAGCACCGCACAATCCCTATGGCGCGCCACCTGGGTATGGCTATCCGGGCGCGGCGCCTGGCATGGCCGCTCCTCCTGGGTTAGGTATGCATCTCTCTCCATCTTCCAACACCGTGAATACCGTACCGCTTGCCATCTGCTAACATGTTCTCTCTCCAGGACCTCCACCAGGCATGTCTTCTGCCCCAGGAATGGCCCCTCCGCCGGGCTTCCAGCAAGCCAACGTGCCCCAAGCTAATCGTCCAAGTGGCCTGCCGCCCTTCCAAGCCCCGACCAACATGCCGAACATCAACTTCAACGCGCCCGTGATTCGACTGGGCACAGGAGCGTCGGCCGGTGGCGGCAGATCCGATGACCGACCTGCACAATCGGGAGGGAGAGCCGGGCTTGGCATGGAACGAGGGTCAGACCAAGGGCGAATGGCAGCGAGAGAAAGCATGCAGACGCTTCTTCCCCCGACGAACGATGAGAAACTACGAACGATCTTCCTACATCAAATCCCAGAGGGGCTGGGCGGTGACGAGGGTACAAAGAAGCTTCTTGGGGCTGTCGGTAGATTGAGACGCTGGGATCCTTCGGATAGCACGTCGGAAGAACGAAAAGGAACCAAATTCGGCTTCGCCTTGTTTGAGGATCTTGATTCACTAGCAACTGCCGTCAAGCTCCTGACCGAAGAGGAGGTGCAAGTCCCCATAAAGAAGCAGCCAAATTCGAGTGATCCGCCAGCCAACGACTCCTTTGAAGATGTTGAGAAGACAAAGTTACAAGTGCTTGTGGATCCTACCTCGCTCAGCTACCTGGAAACGTACAAGGAAAGTAAGGGAGACGATGCGTCCTTGGACCAGAGAATAGAGGGTGCTCGTGCCGCCCTAAAACAAGTTATCCGAGAGCTATTCTACCCCCCTGTTGTCGAGACATCTGATTCTAACGGCGATGTCACTATGGGGAATACGGAGACTGAGGAGAATGTGGAGGTGGTCAATATACCCTTGGCGCAGGAAGACGAGCTAGCAGATATCCCGCCCGAGATGCGGGAGGTCGTTGCAGGAGAGATTGCTGCATTCCGTGAGCGTAGCAATCAACGGGATATGGAGCGTCTGCAGCGAGAGGAGGAGCTGGAAGAAATGGAACGACGACGTAACGGTGCAGCGCGGTCGAGACTGGCTTCACCACCGAGAAACTCGAACAACGTGCCATTAGGACCTCGAGGAGTGTCAGTGCCCAATGCTCCTTCCGGACCCAAGGGGCAGAACGGATCCAACCGAGTGGCCTTTGTGAATGGAGGAGTGAGCAATCAAGATATGTCTATTAGGAAAGACGACGACGATACCGACGCCAGCGACGAAGAGCTCTGGAGGAGACAAGCAGCTGAAAGGAAGGCTGATGATGACAAGATGTATGCGGAAGCAGAGAGGAAATGGGTCAACAGAGAGCGATCACGACAGGCGGCGCTGGAGCGAGAACGGGAACGAGAGAGGCACGATATCGAGTCTCTTGAGCGAAGAAAACAAGAGCAACTGGAGAGGGAAAAGGCCTGGGATGATGAACGAGAGGCGACCCGCAAAGCACACGCCTACTACCGAGACCGCGCCGGCTGGGCAAGAAAGCGAAACTCAGATCGAGCCGAAGAAGAGGCAAGGGATGAAGCTGACCGGCAGGCCGAAAAGGTGGAGCGAAACCGCGAGCAAGCCCGGCTGGAACACGCTCGGGGCATGGCCGACGATTTCTTGGATCAACAGGCTCGGGAGATTGAGCAGCGCGAAGCTGCCGCTGCCGCCGCCGCACCCCAGCCATTCAAGCTGTCTCTTGGTGCGGCAGCGCAGAGAGCCCAGGCCTCGCGAGCAGCACCGCAACGACGCACGATTGCCGAAGTGGAAGGCCTATTGGACGACGAGGAGGTCGAGTCCACAAGGCGACAGCTCATCCCCATCCAGCTGGATGCCACTTCTGGCGCCGCAGGCATGTCGGAAGAGGAAATCTCGCAGGCTGTCCGAGCACTGGCCCAGGAGATCCCCTCGGAGAAGGACGGCCTCTGGGCTTGGCAGGTCAAGTGGGACTTCATGGACGATGCGGTTGTGCGCGACAAGCTCCGGCCGTTTGTGGAGAAGAAGATTGTGGAGTATCTCGGCGTGCAGGAGGAGATGCTTGTGGAGGCCGTGGAGGAGCATCTGCGGAAGCATGGCACAGCTGGTGCTTTGGTGGAGGAGCTCGAAGGGGTAAGTTGCGCCAAACTCTTTGCAAAGAATTTCACGAATGCTAACCTTGGCTTGTATAGGCATTGGACGACGAAGCAGAGGACCTGGTCAAGAAGCTTTGGCGTATGCTCATCTTCTTCACCGAGTGCGAGAAGCGAGGCTTGCCGGCGTAAAGGACTTTTATCGATGGCACGGAAATACCAATACGCAGAGTTTTTTAATTATTTCTTCGTACTAATTTGTCGCCTTTTTTATATTTACTTTTATCTTGGCCTTTGCGTCTCTCTCTCGCTCTCTTGTTTGTGAGATGCGCAGTTGCCATTACGAAATCAAATGTTGTAGGTAGAGCAGTGTGAGAAATGAGGACGGGGGAGTATAAGTAAGAAGAAACAAGGAGGGGAAAATATATGATTTATATGTATAACTAGGGGGTTAGGACACCAGGGGACTTTGAAAACAGTCTAAAAAATCTTTGTCAATGAATAAATAATATTACTATTTAACTTTCTAGGATATTGGATGCTTTTGCTTAAAGTTGGTGTAAATAGAAATGGTGTCAGTTGTTAACAAGTGATTTGCGCAATCAAATAAATCTCGTGATAACGTAGTAGCACTGTAATCAATCCACACGGCAGATTTACATTCTCCAATACAAAATTCTCAGTATTATTTCACGGACCAATACATCGTCGAGAGCGACAGCGTAAAGTAAGCACCATCGCCAAAAAGCTCGGTTCCATCACAAAGTGAGGAGAGGCACGGACTCACCAACCGAGAGCCGAGGCTGCCCCACACATCTTCATTCAGGCGCGTATCAAAGCACAGCGAGCAAGCTTACTACGCTTTTCCCAGTCCCTTAAGCCCAACACATTCACACCGTTTCTACGAGTGAGGCGCTGAGATCGGTCCAAACTGAGCGTCCGCAGCGACGCCATGTCCAGTTTTGCAGCCGCTTGAAAGACGCAATCTCATCGCTTTTCATCAACTGAATGAGATAAAGGTCTCGAGAAAGGAGCAAAAGGGGATAGGAGAACAGACAGCAGTGCTTTCTGGTGCTGGCCGCTATTATTAGTATCTGGCATACATATGCTGTCGCCACTCACCCCATCAGCCTCACTTGCACCCCCTTTGATAAAACCAGACACTTGAACGACAACCTAAAAGAGAAGAAAGAAAAGAAGAAGAAAAGGGAGAAACAATGGCTATATCCATCGGCTCACCTCCCGCGGTCGAGGATGTCATCATCACTGCGCCTCGCCCGCATCTTCTCCTCGTGACCATCAACCGCCCCAAGCAGCTCAACTGCATCCGCAACGACATGCACTTCCAGCTTGACCGCCTGTGGAAGTGGTATGACGAGGAGCCGTCTCTGCGGTGCGCCGTCATCACCGGCATGGGGCGGGCCTTTTGCGCCGGGGCCGACCTCAAGGAGTGGAACGAACGCAACAGCAACCCCGACGAGCCCTCCAAGAAGTCGCCAGAAGGCGGCTTTGGCGGGCTCAGCAACCGTCGGGGCAAGAAGCCCATCATCGCCGCCGTCAACGGCCTGTGTCTTGGCGGAGGCATGGAGATGATCCTCAACGTCGATATGGTCATCGCGTCCGTCGACGCCAGGTTTGCTCTGCCAGAGGTCGCCAGGGGCGTTGTGCCGATCCAAGGAGCGCTGCCGCGTCTCATCCGCTCAGTCGGCATGCAGCGCGCGTCCGAGATGGCTCTGCTAGGGAGAATCTACAAGGCAGACGAGATGCTTCGGTGGGGTTTGGTCAACCATGTGATTGTACGTGGAGGCGATGTGGTCGGCGAGGCACTCTCATGGGCCATCGAGCTGGCCAATAACTCGCCAGACTCCGTCATTGTAGCCCGCGAGGGCCTGCTAGGCGGCTGGGAGCCTGAGAACCCCAAGGAGAGCACCAACCGCATCATGGCTGAAATCTACACTAAGATGGACGGAGGAGACAATATGACGGAAGGCGTGCGGGCCTTTGTAGAGAAGAGAAAGCCGATCTGGAAGGATAGCAAGCTATGAGATAATGGACTTGTCATCTTTTCTTTTTGTCCGTCAAAAACACTTGGACAGGAGAGGAAAGCGTTTAGTAGAATGTCTCAGATTTTGCGTCTTGGTGATGCAATAGGTGAAAGACCGCAGCATGTACTCCGTATTTCGAGATGTACATATGACTCGTGTAGTTCCAGCATGTTAGTATAGCAAAGTGTGTTTTTTTCCTGCAAATAATCTCTCATGCATGCGAACTGTCTATGGATTGCAACCCTGCACCGAGGAGATGCAGTCAATTTTCGGCCGTATTCTTAGCAGATGCGGAGCAGCAACGCTGTGTGAAGGAGGTGCATCAATCTCGCCATTGGTAGTAGGTAGTACATAGCTCTGCTTAGATTTCCAATCCAAATAATGATCCGGCAAGCTGGGAGGATCTTTGCCACACACACACACACACACACACCCTTCGCCCGTCGTAGAGAAAATCCCAGTTTCCTTCTTAGGAGTCGATTAACCCCCAAGACACTGCTGGAGTCCGACTAATATGATTCAGCTCGGCCGATCGGCTGCAGGCTGACCAAAAGAATCGCGATCAACACACATCGCATCAAGGTCCAGGCCCAGAAAATGGCGTAAATTAGAGATCCAACCTGGGTGGAGAGTGAAACCAGTCACCAGCCAATAGAAGCGGACATTGAAATTGCTCTTACGCCCAAACAGTTCTAGGCACGGCCCGTTGCGGAGCCCTAAGGAGCAATTGGGCTGCTCGAAGCCGTCAGTTCTATTGATTTGTACTCCGTAGCATAGGAGGATTACTGCTCCGTACGAAGTACATCGTAGCCCATATCTCATTAGACGTAAAATCTCCATGCCATAAATAAAGACATGCACAACGCATCAAAACCTCCGGCACGAAACACACCGTCACACAGAACACTTATGCCAAGCAATGTCGCAGCAACGATGTCGCAAGTGGAGAAGCGGAGAGACAAAGGAAGACAGCTGTGCGACCCCCGGTGGGAACCAGGCAGCAAATAGCACAAAGGCAGACGAGAACGAGTCCGAGTAGCAAGTGCTAGATGGCTTTGTGCGGCTGGGAGATGTGACAATCTTGCCTGCAGTTTACGTGCAGACCACCTCAGCCGCAGCAAAGGTGTCCGCCTTTCTTCCAATCCTCGGCATGTGACTGGCCGAATAATATCGCCGGCTGAGCTATCCGTGTAATGATTGTAATCATCACCGAAGCTCGTCAACTCTCACTGGCTCGTCTTTCGAGGTTCTGAGACATGCGTAATCGTAGTGTGCCTCTTTGCAGCTCTCCCCCCGCTCTTTGGTTTGCAGCGCGTAATGTCATGAATCTCAAAGCCCGCCCCCATCTCGGCCTTCCGCCAATCATTGGATAAAGGGGTCTTTGCCATCTTCCTTATTGGCCGCTAATCCCCGGCACTTGAGCGTCCTGCAGCTCCACCACCTAGACAGGGAAGCGATCAGCGCTTTTCAGCCGGCCGCTTCTCAGCCTCCCGCGTACAAACTCCAGAGTAATAGTAGCGTTTCTCAGAAAGCCGTGGGACATGAATCCAAGGCTAATGCGAAAATCCAAGACATACAGCTGCAGAGCGTTCCGTATTAGTCGGCCGCGATGAGCCACTCTCATGATCATAAAAGTACTAATAATAAGCCCGCGGGCGCCCTGTGCTTACAAGAATAATTTCGACTGCCTAGCTCTCTCAATTTTTTTGGATCAGGCAGTGGAAAGCCCCTGGCTCCGCCTCATCCTCCACATTGCCCGTTTTGTCAGATTGATTTTAATAGAGCCCACATATAATGGCTACTGGGAGCATGCTTGATCCAAGTTCAGCCGAGCACCCAAAGAGTCGCTCGAGCTTAGACTATGTCATGACAGCCATCATGGAACGCCCAGCAAGTCCCACGCCGCGGGATAGAAATGCGAGAAAGCTGATTCTTTGTTTCGATGGCACGGGCAATAAGTTCCATGGCGATGAAAGCGATAGCAATATTCTTAAGATTTTTCGGATGCTTGATCGGACTGCAGATGATCAGTATCACTACTATCAGCGTAAGTGCTTTGAGCCGACGCGTGCACACTCGCGCAAAGTTGCTCTCACGACTTCATGGGCATAGCTAACTCTAACAACCAGCCGGTATTGGCACATATGTTGTGTCCAGCTCGCTTTCACACACTGGCATGAAAGCGCGTATTCGGTCATGGTACCAGAAAGCCAAAGATTCAGCGGTTGGTTCCTCGTTCGACCAGCATGTCGTGGGGGGCTACCGTTTCCTCATGCGATTCTACAATCCTGGGGATGAAATTTACATGTTCGGTTTCAGTCGCGGCTCGTACATTGCCCGCTTTCTGGCTGAGATGCTCGACTACATCGGGCTCTTATCCCACGGCAATGAAGAAATGGTTTCGTTTGCCTGGAAAGCATTTGCCAACTGGCAGAGTCGCCGAGGTGGCGACAGAGATGAGAAGCTCGCAGAAGAAGAAGAAAAGAAGAAGCACGAAATGTACCACTTCATGAAAGGCTTCCGCGAGACATTTTCGCGACCCGTTGGCAGAATTCGCTTCCTTGGTCTTTTCGACACGGTTAATTCTGTGCCTCGTTTTGAGACAGCTTGGATGCAGCGGAGCAAATTCCCTTACACAGCGCGTAGTAGCGCAAGAGTAATTCGGCATGCTGTTAGCATCGATGAGCGACGGGCTAAATTCCGACAAGACTTGATGTATCAGCAGGCAAACAAACGCCGGAGCACTCTGCACGGCCACTGGAAAGATTTGGAGCATAAGCTTGGTCGCCCGCGTGATGGCGAGTACAGCGAAGAATCAAACAGCACAGAACAGACCCATCAAGATGACCGAGGTAGACGACCAAGTCAGCAAGCGACGCCGGGTGATAGGAAGTCGTCGGCAAATCCGCAAAGCGGCAAGTATATGCCATACAGAGCCAGATCAAGGTCCGCCGCCCGTCCAAATCGCCGTCTCTCGGTCCCTGGCTGCAATGCCTCGGAGCAGCTTTCTGCTGTTGAATACGAAGACAGCGGTGACCAAGACATTGACGAAGTGTGGTTTTCCGGTGGTCACGGCGACGTGGGTGGTGGATGGCAGGCAGAGTCTGACGGCAAGAACGCAAGCCACGTGCCCTTGGTATGGATGGTTCGTGAAGCGATGCGTGCCGGCCTAAGATTCGACCTAGAGAAGGTCCAGGAACTGGATTGCTTTGACCTGTACAACGAGAGTGGCAGCGACAGCTTCAAAAAGGCTCAAAGGAGACAAGAGAGAGGACCGGAGATCCTGCTCAATCAGGACGGAGAAGATGGAGGAGAGCTTGTGGCCCCTCCAAGCCCAGATACTCTTGCAGGTGACGAGGAGCAAGATTTCAAGCAAGTCTTCCTCGACATGATGCACAAGGCACACCTCGCCCGAATCCACGACTCACTCGTGTATGGCGGTGGCCTTTCAGCAACGGCCGTCACTGCGTGGAACATAATGGAGTGGATGCCATTTCGACGAATGGATCTTCAGGCCGACGGAACTTGGAAGCCTATCAACTGGCCGCTGCCCCGCGGAGAAGTTCGAGATATCCCCAATGACGTCCGTGTTCACGGCAGCGTCATCCGCCGCATGAAGCAGGACAAGAATTACCGTCCAGGCAACCTGGTAATAGGCGGAGGTGGTCGCGGCATCCGTGTCGCACCCGAAGAATACGGCATCGGAGAATGGGTGTGCGTGCAAGAAGAGGGTGACCCCATTGGTGAGATTTGGGTGCGAAATGGTGAGCCTGTGAAGCTGGAGATAAGCAAGAAGAAGAAGAAGAAGAACAAGGACAAGAAGAAGAAGCACAGGGGAGAGAAGCTGAACTAAATTAAGAGTGAAATCTGGTTATGGTTGTTTTTTTCTTTTCTTGTTTTTCTTTTTCCTTTGGATGAGTTATGGGAAATGTTGCGTTCATATTCATACCCCAGGCGGACATGGTTCCGTATGTAGTTCGTATATTATACCACCTAGTGATAATTAGCATGCCACCCCAAAGTTTTAGCTTTGATCTGCACATACCTTTTCAGAGACTTTATTCTCGCCTCAAGATTGATGTAATAAATAGACTTTTGTCGATTGCAGATTGACGAATTCATTCCTTTGTGATTCTATCTTTGCAAGCTGTGCCTTCTACTGACGTCGGTCGAGCAGAGCTGCCTTAAACTGGAGCTGTGTCACGTGGGAGCTCCTGAATCGCTTCCACCACGTTTTGACTCGAACGAAACCATGGCTGCTTGACCGCTCGGCTTCGTCAGCAAATCTTGCATTGACGCTGATGCTTATGACTAGAAACAATGAATTGACGAATTTACGCTCCCTAGCAAAACCCCTTCCTTTCGCTTTCGCATCCAACGTCTAGGCCACTGCATTCACCATGCCTGTGCCGACGCTCTTCTATCTCCTGGACCATGGGTTTCCGCCGATCATCAAGGACAATGCCTGGTCCATCTTCTACGCCGTCGCCGCCGTCGCGTTCCTCGTGCTGTTGAAACTCTACTCCTCCGGCAGGACGAATCCCTCCGAGCGCAACCTCCATGGCAGAGTGGTCATGATGACGGGCGGGACGAGCGGCATAGGGGCAGAAGTGGCATACGAACTCGCGACTCGCGGCGCGCAGCTGGTCTTGCTCACACAAGCTCCTGGCTCGGACCCCTTTTTGGTCGATTTCATAGAGGATATTCGAGACAAGACGAACAACCACCTCATATACGCGGAGCAGGTAGACCTGTCTAGCCTGCATAGCATTCGAAAGTTTGCTACGAAATGGGTCGACAATGCCCCGCCTCGAAGGCTCGACATGATTGTGCTGTGCGCATCGACCCTGACGCCGCCGGGAGGGAAGAGGAGAGTCACGGAAGAGGGTATCGAGGAGACGTGGATGGTCAACTTCCTTGCCAACTTCCACCTTCTGGGCATCCTCAACCCGGCTCTCAAAGCGCAGCCCTTTGACAGAGATGTCCGCGTGGTCATAGCAACATGTTCGTCATATATCGGATCTCCATCCTTGAAGGACGGCATCGGAAACGCAGAGAAGGGCTGGTCTCCCGGATCTGCATACGCACGAAGCAAACTTGCCCTCAACGTTTTCGGTCAATACTTCCAGAAACACCTAGACTCCTACAAGCGTCCCGACGAGCTCCCCATGAACACCCGAGTTATCTTTGTAGACCCGGGGCTGAGTCGGACACCGGGTACGAGGAGGTGGCTGACAAGAGGCTCACTTTTCGGCCTTGCCTTGTACGTTTTCTTCTACGCCATACCATGGTTCCTGTTCAAGTCGCCAAGTAAGGGCGCACAATCCATTCTTTTCGCCGCAATGGATGGGCAACTTGGACGCATCGGCGGCGGCAGGCTGGTAAAGGAGTGCATGGAGGTGGACTTTGCCCGGTCAGAGGTCAAGGACGACGAAGTGGCAAAGAAGCTCTGGGAGGAAAGTGACGCACTGATTGAAAGGACGGAGAAGGCCGCGGCCAAGAAGAGGGCGCAAAAGAAGGCCAATGAGGATAAGTTGGCCGAGCAAAAAGAGCAAAAGGAAAAAGTAGACGAGGTGGAGAGCTTGGTGGCAGCGATTAAAAAGGGAAAGGAAAAGGAAAAGGAAAAGCAACAAAAGCAAGGGGGCAACAAGGGCAACAAAAAGAGTAATAAATAAATAAATAAATCTCTTTTTTCTTCTATAGACATTTAATATAGCTTCAAAATAGCATCAGCGTTGTTATCAACTGCCAGCGAATGCCTTCTGACGCTCATCATCTCCAACTTCGGCCAAGCAGAGCTATCCCGTACGAACCTCGGCTTACTAAGACGTTGCGCCAACAATTCCATCATAGCGATTTCATGCGGCCAATTGCAACGCTTTCTCTCACCCCCAATAGCCATTTCATTTATTCATCGTATTGAGTCACTCTAAAACGTCCTTTCTTCTTCTTTCTTTCTCCTTCGCTTCTCAACCATCTCACAGAGTCAGCTTCTTCTACAGCGAATGACTCGCCATGACGCTACCGCTCAACCAGCCCGCCCCAACACCCGCTCAGCTGCAAGCAATATGGAATAAGCACGCCGCGCCAGCTCACAACGCATCAACGACGCATCCCGTCTTCTTCACAGAGCGGCTGCGCAAGCCATCTCTGACTTCTGCGACTCCGGCGTCAGCTGCGGGATATAGTCCTGTGGCGCATGGATACGTCTACCAGGAGACGCGGGCTGGTGCAGGTGCGCCAAAGTTATGAAAGAGGCATTTTGTTTAGGGTAAGTTGCGGTGATGCGAGTGAGCATTGGATATGATGTCCTGACTTTTTTTTTTTTATCTAGCTTTTGTTTTCTTTGTAGTCTGTCTGTCAATTGGAATGATGGGGCAATTGAGATACCATATGGAGTGAATAAGTGTGTATTTGCTGGCTTAAATAAAAAGAAGGGCTATCCTAGTAATATTCTGCTTGCACATTGAATAAGAAATAGTGTCGCGTTATGATTATAACTCAAGTACTTTCAGCCCTAGGTCCCCGTGTGTCCGCAAGTAAAACCAAGAATGCCCTCGTGGGGGGTTACAATCTCCTTTGACTCCCAAAAATCATCAAATCCCTACTATGAATACATGTACAGCATCTAGGCTTGCTGTTCCCGTAAAAAAAAAAAAAAAAAAAAAAAAAGAGGATCGTCATTCTTCCCACGTTCAGCCCTTGACTGAGATGATAATGATCATGAGGATAAGAGCCACAACAAAGATAAGGAGCGCCATGAGCTTCACATTCTTCCACCACATCTGCCGCTTCAAGCCGCGGCTCCGGACCCGAAAGTCTCGCGCGCTGTTCCCCAACCTATCTGTCTTATCAACAAGTAGGTCAATCCTCTCGCCTCTCTCGAGCAAGCTTTCGATGTTCTTTGTCATGATGCCTCTAACATCGTCAATCTCCCGCTTCGCGTTGCCAATCGCGTCGTTCATGCCGCCGCTCGTCGTGCCAAACTCTACCATCAGGCTCTTCATCTCGGAGTTGAACGAACCAGCGCCATAGTTGGGCATGTCGGCAAAGTCGCTGTGCTCGGGAAACCGTTCAAAAAATCGCTTGCGAATTTCTAACAGGTAGCCAAATGGGACGCGACGGCCGAGCGATGCGTCTGCGATGACGAGGAAAGTCAAGCCGCCGGCGGATGGGTGGTCAGGATACTCGGATGGCGCTTCGGCGACATAGTGGATCTGGTGTTGGCCGTGGGTATATGTTAACTTCTGGGGAGTCGTGTGCTCGATCTTTGGTAGGATGAGAGATGCGAGAGAAGACGTTTGTGAAGAAGCCGAAGTGGTGCATTCAGACAATATTGTTGTTTTGTGGGCGATGCAGGAGCTGCGAAAAGGTCCTTTGTTAGCAATCATCATCATCATCATCATCATCACAGTAGCACCCCCTAAAGGAGCTTGTACGCACTAAAGCAGCGGAGTTGCAGTTGAAGAGGACGCCATTATGGCGGTGGATGATATGTCGCTTCGAATAAAGATATTGGAATGTCGAGTTTATGATGTTTGTTGGAGAAAAGAGGAGCGTGGAAGAGCGCAATCGACAAAAACAGCAGCCTGGGAGGTTGTAAGAAGGAAGCCTACAAGCGGCGAGCTCAAGTATGAAACTATGACGAAACTCCATCCACAGTTTGCCGGCTTGGCTGCAGGTCCGCGGCCAAATGCTAATCCGCCTCCGAGAAAATTCCGTGAATTGCCATCGAAAAGCTGATCTGAAAATCTCACTTATGGCTGGCTTTTATGTAGGGTAGGTGTGATTGTTTAAAAAATTAACGGCAGTATCATTTTTTATTTTTGTTCCTTGTTCTTACGGCTATATAATGATACTGGCTGTCTCTACTCTGCTGTCATGAGAGCTGTGGCCCAGAACGGCGCTTTCAGAGGCCAGCTTAGAGCAACATGTCTGCGGCATCTCTCGACCACATCCCACCTATGGAAGACTCCTCCTCATAAGACACAACCGGCGAAACCAAGGCCGACAACAGGCAAAAGGCCTCCGTTCACTGGGTCGAAATTCGCCGCAAAGCCCGTAGCTCACTCTCGGGTTGATTCCGTAAGTTTGCTCACCAATGCCTTGAGTTTTTAGAAAGGAAACTCACACATATATGAACACAGGTTAGCCAAGGTCACGACCCCAAAACGAGGTTGCGACTCGACTTTGGCCGGTATTCTGGACGTCATAAAATCTTCCGCTCTACCGTCCTTCATCGCTTTCAGGTTGTACTCAATAAGCTGGGAGCAGCCCAGTTTGGCGTCACTCTCGGTGAAGATGAGCTGAGTAGACATGCGGCGGTCTTCATGGACGCCATCGACCATGCGTTCTCGCTGGCAGAAAAAGGCATAACCCGCCGTGACAAGAATTCACTGTTTTGGAACTTGCGCGATGCCTTTGTTTCTCGGGATATCAAGGGCCTGAGCAAGGAGGTTCAGTACTCGTTCCAGTCCTTTATTGTTGGCCAGAAATTCTCAAAAGAAATCGAAGACAGCCATAAACGTTTGCTAGACTTTCGATTCCCGCACGAGTGGTTTCCTGCGACGCGGACGATGCAGCGCACCATCCATGTCCACGTTGGGCCTACGAATTCTGGCAAGACGTACAATGCGCTTCAAGCGCTTGAAAAGTCCAAGTGTGGAGTCTACGCTGGACCTCTTCGGCTGCTCGCTACCGAAGTGTATCAGCGTTTCAAAGCAAAGAATATCCCATGCGCTCTCATCACGGGCGAAGAAGTGCGCATCCCTGAAGATGCGGATCAGTACTTTTCTAGCTGCACGGTGGAGATGATTCCACTGAATACTCGCTTTGACGTCGCCGTCATCGACGAGATTCAAATGATTGCCGATTTTGATCGTGGAAATGCCTGGACTGCGGCCGTGCTGGGTGTACAGGCCAAGGAGGTCCACGTATGTGGCGAAGAGCGAGCGGTAAAAGTTATAAAGGCAATGTGCGCCAGCATTGGAGACAAGTGTGTTGTTCATCGGTACGAGCGTTTGAGCCCTCTTAAGACCATGGACAAGGCACTTGATGGGGACTACAACAGCCTACAGAAGGGAGATGCCATTGTTGCATTCAGCCGTCTTAATCTTCACTCGCTGAAGCAGAGCATAGAACAGAAAACGGGAAGGCGCTGTGCAATCATCTACGGATCCTTGCCACCAGAAGTCCGGGCCCAGCAAGCAGCCTTGTTCAATGAGCCCGATAACGACTATGACTTCGTTGTTGCTAGCGACGCTATTGGGATGGGCTTGAACCTCGAAATACGACGTGTGGTTTTGGAGTCTGTTACGAAGTTTGACGGCAGCCAAAACCGACTGCTGACTTTCCCCGAAATCAAGCAGATCGGTGGCCGAGCGGGCCGATATAGATCGGCGCAGAACCCCGACGGCTCAGCAGACGAAACAGAAAAAGTTGGTCTTGTCACCACCATGGATCGGGCTGATCTGCGAAGCGTGCAGCGAGCCTTCCAGAAAAATGTCGAAGATCTTGAAGCAGCCTGTATCCAGCCTCCAGCAGGTATCGTGGAGCGATTTGCTTCGTATTTCTCACCAGACACCCCCTTATCATTTATTCTCAAGAGAATCCAAGAGACGGCAACAGTCAGCTCTCTATATAGAATCGGCCTAGGATCGGAAATTCTGGAAATCGCAGACATTATTCAGGATATCCCGCTTACGATTCACGACAGACTGACATTTTGCTACCTGCCTGTCGCACTTCGCGCGGAGAGGGCTGTAGATGTACTCCGAGCTCTCGCACGCATCGTCGCCACAAATTCAAAGGGCGACCTTCTCGACATTGAGGAAATACCACTGGAGTTCCTGGATATGAACCAGGAGGACTTTGCAGGCAGCGGCCAGGAGTACCTTTCCAAGCTGGAATCGCTGCACGTCGCCGTGAATCAGTATGTGTGGCTCTCCTACCGCTACTCCGGGATGTTCCGCAGCCAGGCCCTAGCCTTCCATGTTCGGTCATTGGTGGAAGAGAAGCTCATGAAGACGCTGGAGCGCCTAAACTATAGCGACGAGCAGCTAGAGCAGAAGCGGAAGAGCAAGCGTCTGCAGGTCAAGTCTCGCAATGCGAACAGGTCAGCGATTGGGGAGGGGGATGTACGAGGCGTGGAGCAGCATCCAGACGATGACTTGGCGATTGATGAGGTGACTCTGGGGGCAAAAGAGGTGCTGCCCGCTGTATGATGGAATGTCCACCTACCTATCTTTGACCACGTGCTTCCTACATCTCTCTTCTTCCCTTCTTATTTTTGATTTTATTATTAGACATGGGATGGCGGACCAGTTCGGACCTTACAAAGACATGACGCAACTAGCTTGGAAAAGAAGGAAAAAAGCAACCTAGAGAACAATACAGCGGCTAGGGGAGGCTTTAATGCACTGTACGATAACAGCATTGAGGACAAGCAACAGAAAGATTGTATGATTAGTATGAAGAACCCTTGGAACGGGGAAAAAAAAATGCTTAGCTACCTAGCATTGCATTTGCGCGGCGCATGTGGGGAGGACAAAAAAGCAGGACAGACCTATCTCATTATCGAGGTGACATACATTCAACAATTGATGAGACATATCACATGGCAGCTTCCAGATACTACCTCGTACATATTGATACCCAATTGCATTGCTCATTGACGTGTTTCTTTTTTTCTTCCTGTTTTTTGTGACGTCGAGGAGGCACTTTCTGGTATATCATGATGTGATTTCAAAGGACATTCGGACATCTCTTACGGCAAATGGCAAAGGGCGAATGAAATTGGAAGGGATAAAGGGATTGGGCCACAATTAGGCAAAATAATCCTACTAGTAGGAGTTTTGTGTTAGAAAAAAAAAGATTACTATACTGCCGGGAAGCCGTCCCTTTGAAGGATTAGTAGTAGTATACGGAGTACACGTACGTGGCATAGTACAGCGAGTAAATCGGAGAAAGGACAAAAAAGGGAGGGAAAAAAAGATAGAATCATGTCGCTAATGCCATCCGTCTCCATACTTACTGTATATCCTCTTACCACCCCGCCTTGTACGCCCGATTGAGAGATTGGCACATTGAGGATTGAGGATCTCTCGTCCAGTCCACTTCAGGCAATTCGTTGAGTATCGGTTTGTATACGTATGGTTTTTATTTCTTTTCTTTCTTTCTATTTTGTACTTTGTTTTTTTTTGTTTTCTTGGTTTGTCTCCTCTTTATCATAATCATATATCTCGCCTTTGAAGTGGATGTTGATGTGCGGGGACATTGTTTTTGACAAGAGTACTCCGTACGTTGCCGAATCGTTTGCTTTGCTGTGTGTGATGTGATATGAGCTGGTGGAGTAGGGGAGCTAGTAGTTTTTGAGTTTCATATTAGTATTGTTCAGATGGGTCTCTTTTGTTTTTCAAAAAAATAAAAAATAACTAATCATGGAAGCCGTAAAGTCCGCGGATTATGACATTGTATATCTGCTCTGCATGTTCTGTTGAGAGGAGATGATGATGATGATACATGCAATGTACCAAATAGATACATACAAGGAGTATCAATTGCTATGCCGGGATCTGTATCTGCATCTGTATGGTGGCATTTACGGAGTACAGGTAAAGGTATTAATAGTACCTGGTAATGTCGAATCGGGCCTGGATTACATATAGAGTTGCGTGTACTCGCGTGTACTCCCTACCTTGCAGGCTATATACAGTTACATCAAACAGATAGAGTACATATTACACCGGGGTACAGAACACTATATCTAGTTACCTCGGATCCTTTCTTCTTGGCACGCCTATTTGGATACTTGTAGCAACTGGATTAGGCAGAAGATGCGTAGTACATGCGTGATGGCTTGCAGCGACCATTTGCAGTATTGAGGCAAAATCTATTGCGGAACACACAGGTTGAGCTCATAAGTCGTAAGGTTTGGAAACTGTACGCGGACTTCGCTGCCGACACGGAGTTTTTTTACTTTCCATGTTCAACTCCATGTTTTGTGTTTTGTTTTTAGCACTCCACTGCGTTAGTGATGTATGTACTATACCTTAGTTAGATTCAGGTACAGGTACAGGGCACTTTGGTCGAGAGCCGGCCCGACCCAGCCAGCCTTGGGTACTAAAGAGAGCTACTAAGCTGAACCTAGAAAGAGTAAAAAATAGCGAACAGCTGCAGGACTTATAGGTACTGGATTTGGAAAAAAATAATAATAAGAGATAGAGAGAGAAAAAAAAAAAACCTGACTCGGATCTTGCCACTTGGGATGAGATACATGATTCATGTAGTTTTTCTTCTTCTTACCTGGTATTACTACTAGATACAAGACCTACGAGGCTGCACATGATTAATTCTCATCATCTGCCATTTGTCAGAATTTGGTTGTCTCGGATCGCGGACGAAATGGAAATTGAATTACGGATTTCGGACCAGACGAATGACATCTCGGCCGCTGCCTAAACAAAGAGGCAACCCGATTGGCCGTCTTGCCCATCCATCTTGTAGAGCATTATGCAGCCAAAAAACGCACCGTCTTTTTTCTTTGGTATTGGATCCATTTTTGGCTCAGCTCCAGAGTTTCTTAGTAAACAAACACCATTAATTGCTTGCAACTACCTAATCTAGAGGCACCTGACGGGCCACCCGCAACACCCGCAGCACTATTTCTGTCCTTGACGTTATTTCTGCTTGTGTCATTTTCAACTTTTTGTGCATTTCAAGTACCTTTAGTATCTCTTTGTACTACTAAAGCTAACTCTGGTCTTTATTTCTCTCTTTCTCTTTGCTCTAGTACCTTTCTTTACGCTCTACAAACTGGGTCGGTACCGAAGTACTAAGTTATCTCTCTACCTACTACTAGGTACCGTATCCAGATAGTCCATTCCGCCTTTCTTCCTTCTTCGCCCGTCTTCCACCAACCAGCATCTCTTGTCGCCACGTCTCCAAGACTCTACCACGTTCAACATACGCATATACGCCTTCGGCTTCTCAGAATCCTTGCTTCTCTTTTTCTCCTGTGGCTATTTCTTCCCCCATGTTCGTTGCTGCTCCACCAGTTGCTGCTCCATCAGTTACTCGATTTATTCGCCAAATTTGAAACTCTCACCCTTGGCCAGCTACTCGAACCTCCTTTGTCGTCATATTGCCTCGCATTCATTGATTTAGAATCCAAGAAAAAAAAGCATCTCGCCTTGTTGATGGTGCAATAGCACTAATCATACTCTTTTGTCATGGACAACCCAACGAAAAGGGCTGTGATAGCTTCTTCGCCATACAGCTATCGCCCTCCAAGCCCGCCTCTTATCAACATCCCTACCCAGCAGCATCATAAAAACGAGAAATACAGCATCAAGCCTTCGTACGACCTTGTAGATTCCAGTCAGGTTTCTGGCGAAGAATTTGTCATCATTACCGGCAACAGGACCCAGACTCCGGTCGATCACGCCTCCTCCTGGAAATACGAGCAGCGAAGAGGGGCACAGTCCATTCTCGATTTCCTCTACCTGGGCCCTACAAGCGTTATCCGAGACCACAGTTTTCTACAGCGAGAGGCCATCAGCATGGTGGTGGTTGTTCGCGATGCTCGAGGCCCCAGGGATCTCGCTAGCGTGAATACGGCATCCTCAACGTTTGGAATTTCCTTTCTTTATATCGACATCGACCCGAATCACTTGGTTAGATCTTTTTACACAATGGTCCAAAATGTCAACAGTCATCTTATTACTGTGAATAATTCTCAGGAGAACATCGCAGAAGACAGCCCAGAATGCTTCAAGCAGCCAAGAGCCAAGGTTCTGGTCACTTGTGATTCCGGCAACGATCGCTCGCCTCCTTTGGTGGCCGCCTATATTATGTTCATGTATGGGCTGAGTATGACAGCTGCGCTTCAGTTCATCAGCATCCAGCGATTCTGCTGCAGTTTTGATGAGGAGTGGAAACGAGCTTTATTGACGTGGCAGGAAATCACCAAAGCCAGCACCACTGTGGCCAGTCATTCTCAGAGCCATGAAGCTGCCACAATGCAACTAGCTCACAACAAGGACAAGGCAAACGCCAAGCGCAATCTCAATGACATGTTAGATACAGCTGAGGAAGACAAAGACCTCGTGGCCTGTTGGCCCGTTGGCGACTACGAGCGATTCGACGGCCGGGAGACTTTCGTACCGTTCATGGAACTTGACGACTAATAAACAAAGGCTGCATGGCTTTTTGACGACAACCCCCTTTTTAAGAGAGAATAAAAGAAGAAAAGATATTCATACAGGGGCGGACCGTCACTTCGAGGCGAGAACAAGGTGATTGGTATATAAAGCCTAGGCGTTATTGGTGAACAAGGGAACAAAGGGAACAAAGGGTTCTTTTACATATACCAATTTGCGCAGCTGGTTGAATCCGTGTAGCCCATGTTCATACATGGGCTACGTTTTGAATTTCAGCAGCAAAAGTGGCTGGACAATAGAATGATATGGGATATGGACGTGGAGCATGAATTGATGCATTAACGGATAACGAAGCAAAGCACTTGTGCCAGGCATACGACACCTACGTCGGGGGGTTTTCTTTTTAGCGTATATTAATATAATGAGCCTGTGTTTAGACGGTTTATAGTAAAGAAAAATGGCGCTTGAAAAGCTGATTTCTAGTGGCTTTATACTTATAATCCCTTATATATATATAGAGTTCTTTTGATGGACTTGCTGTCACGACCACAGGCAGCGGAGAAGTCCGAGTACTTTCAAGACGTGAACAATGGCGTATTTGAAGCCAATTACAGTGAAACTCAGACCTTCAATCAGAATAGACTATTTCTTGCTAAACGCTCTACCTACCTTGCAGACGTCAGAGGAGACAATGGAAGCCAAGGGAGCAATTTACCACTATGGCATAGTTAAATAGATTGTTGATAGAAATGCATAACTCTGAATCTTCAGCGTATCTGACAAGGGTCTGCTTGAAGAGTGGTGCTCCTTTATATATACATATCGAAATGAATTTGACACTCGGAACAGAGCTCACTTCCGATGCCATCAAAGAATATAGCCTATACTGAATCCTGGACAAAAGGCACGACTCTTCCATCTGCTGATGTAGGATCCCATCTGGCGGTCGCATCTTGGAAAACGAGTGGCACACCCTATATAAGAGTCTTCTACCAAGTTCAAGATCTTGCTGCATGTCAGCTATTTCCAAATGATAAACATACATGACCACCTGGCGGCACTGCCAGACCAGACAGCCCTCACCGCGTCTGCCAGCTGGCCGAACCGTCTTTTCTCTCTCTTTCTATATCTCATCCGATTTTATTTCTTTTACGGGTTTCGTGTTTTGTTTTTATTCATCCCAAACGCGTTTCCACAATCCTGAAAGAACATCTTCTTTACGATAATTGCAATTGCCAGAGTTTCTGCCAATATCACTCTTGACTTCTACCTCACCTTTCGGCTCTCTATTCACCAATGCAGCTCTGAAAATATCACTTCTTAGTGTCATTTTCTCGAAGTTATCTCAAGTCATCATCAAAGATCTCTAACTGTTTGTTATTTATCTCTCAAATCATCTGGCTAAGATATCAGCACAGTTGCAGAGAGTTGTCACCCAAGACCGTGTTGCTTTTCAGCTGCCGTTCCTTTCTCTTCCTATACCTGACTTGTTACGCGTGAAAATACTGTGAGTGCTTCAAACTTTTTCTTCTTTAACAGAGTGCACTGTACTGATCACATTCCTCTGCAGGCTGCATCAGCCAAAGTCCTCACCTAGCTCTTCCGCAACTTTCCAGCAATTTCAGAGTCCACGTCTCGTGACCGTTCCTCATTGACATCTCTTGCTGCTACCATGTCGTACGACGGCACTCCTGACGCTGTGTTTAACCCAGGAGACGATCCTTTGACCCCGACGCCTTACCTCTTCACAGAGCTGGAGCCAGAGCGAGGCTACAACGCATCGTTCGGGAATCATCGCTTAGGCTCCCCTGCAAATGGACACTTTGAGGGAGCAATGGGGCAGCGAGAGTTAGATCTTACCCTGGAAGGCGATAGTAGGTTTTCTGATGTAGCCATGCTCTCTACATTATAAAATGAACTGACTTTGGCGTAGCAACCCCGGGACAAACCCGCAGAGCTCGTGTAGCCCATCTACCACAGCCCGCATACGCAGCGACAGAAGAGGATCTCCCGCCTCTATTTCTCGATTCCAATGAACAAGATGTCGCAGAGGAGTTGCTGACCCCCGAGACCTTCGATTGGTGGAAGACACGTGATGGTATGGCATCCAGGGGGCTGCTTCCTAGCATACCCCAGATATATCATTGCGGTGCTCACGGGAGCCAGCCCAATATAAGCCTTGTAACTAATAAGACAAAGCTCGAATGGGAAGACCTCAGCTTGGGTGTTCGATGGATCATCCTTTTGCGCCTCAGTGAAAAGCAGTCGTTTGGAATAGTTGTCATCACTCAGCTCAAGCTTCTCAAGAGCCAGGTCTATGACTTCGTCACCACCTATATTAACTACTGCGATCAGTGGAACGCTTTCGAACAGACTGTTTTTCAGAGGTCCTTGGCCCTCAAAGGACACAGTGAGGCGCGAGACAGATTGCTTGTCAACTGGCTCCATGAGAGGCGTCCGCAGCTACCCATTGATCGAATCACTGCTGAGGATGTCCAAACAGGTCTTCGTTTTCTCAGTGAACGTGGAGTGGTTGATCACAACATCAATTTCCAAGAATGGATAAATCAAAAGGACACAAAAGATTTTGCTCACCTGAAAATTGACGGCCCAATCATGCGGGATTGTATGGATCACCGGCTTCTCCGAAGAGCTGCAGCGGCCAAGTTGCTGTCCGTTCATGAGATTGAGGAGAAGGTAAGGCAGCATGGAAGAGACAATCTCCGCAACGGGCATAACTCCCACATCCGCAATGTGATGATTAGTGATGGCTTTCTTGGAATGTTGCAAGGCCCCGTGCCCTTTGAAGACGATTTCTGGTATAATGACGTGGAGCTTTCTACTGAAGCTCAAGCTGTTCTGGACACCATCTCGGCAGACTTGCGAATTGGTGAGCCGATGCCGATGCCAATTCCCCCGTATCAGAGACAGCCGAAAAGAGAAGAGGCCGGTCGAGCATTGAGGCATGCGGTCCCCGAGTTGCAGCCTCAGTATGTTCTCGGATCGTTGGTCAAGACTCAATGGGAGATTGACAATGGGTACCCTATGGGATATGTGAGTTTTCGCCGACCGCTTGAATGTCTTTGCTTTGGTGAGATGTGGAATTGAGATGGCTAACACAAGTGCCTTTGTAGCTTACTGATGACACCCCTCTTGACCTTACTGACTATACAGCTAAGATGCAGTATGTTCCTGAAGGACAAGCTAAGACGAAGACTTCTCGCGGTCCGGCTGCACTGCAGGCCATTGCCGAGCAGCCAGTTTCTCGGGCCTCTGGCTCGGCCGCCGTTCAAACGCCTGATCGTTCTGCGGGCCAGCAGTTGCATCATAAGTCTGAAAGGTATGAAAACTCCTCTTCCATCTATTTCGGCGCTGCAAAATACCACAGTCCCGCCGCGTTTGCTGCTGCACTAGCAGGTGGGCAAAATGCGTCAGGGCCTCGGATCGGAGCTGCTCGAGCACGCTTTATGACAAGCAATGACAAGGGGCAACTGATGGTTGGTATGGCGGCAGACCTCCCTTCAGTGGCTGCACAAGTCCCTCAGAACCCTGGCTTTACCAGACAGCTTGCTGAAGAAGGATGCCGTGGCCAACCTGAGGTGCCTAGAAGAGCAGTGGAAGCAGAACCCGCAAATCTTCCAGATCTGAGACCCGCAGAGGATATTGAGCCCGACAGTATTAGCTTTGCGTCGGAAAGAAGCAAGCGAATACGGCGGCCCAGTGCCCGTGTTCGTGAATCTTTGCAATATGCTTTGGAAATGGCACAAAGTACTGAAACTATTCCTGAGAAGCCCAGAGGAAAAAAAGCCCGACCCTCAAGATCCAAAAGAAAGCAAGAAGACGAAGATGAAGACGAAGACGAAGGTGAAGGCGACACCGAAAACGCCCACTGCGGGTTCCAGTCGACGCAAGAAACCGGGACCGAAGCCCAAGCAGCAGTAGAATTAGTGGGATTTTCTACAAACACGGGAAGCGACCTGGTTCACCTGAACAATGCTACCTTGGTAAGTATCTCGCCTCCATTCAAGTCACTGTCCATCTAAAGCCGTTTAACATTGTAATAGCCCGCATGGCCAGGAATCATGGATGAAACTCCAGAGCCAGAAGTGAATCTCAAGCGTCGACTGGCTGTTGAAGAGCCAGGCCAATCCGGGTCAGAGACTTCGACGACCCTTAGTACGCAACAAAGACCAGCTAGAAAACGACAGACTCGAAGATCGGATAAATTTTTTGGAATTGTAAAAACCCAGGAACTCAGCGCGTGCCCACCGCCTGTTTCCGTAACTCACTGCGCTTGGTCGGCAGATGTGGCTGAATTTGCTGTCGAGGCCGTTCAGGCTCGCTATGCTGTAAAGGCAGATCGTATCAACCCCAGCTTCCAGTTTCCAAGTCGCCTTCAAATGGATCGAGAGTCCATCCAAGCAACTCTCACTTCGATGGAAGCCGAGTACACTCGTACTGAATTCCAGCTCCGTGGAGAAAATGGTCCGACTGCTGAGAGGGCTGAGTTTGCTGGTGTTACTGACTCGGCGACTTTTGCCATCCATGCCACTGAAGCTTCTTTCGCTCTTGAGGAGGTCGAAGTCATTCCATAGCTTCGACAGATTCAAGAGACTGAAACTGCCGTTCAAATGCAACAATCGCACCCAATCATTTAACGAAGTTCGACTTTGCTCATTTCGAGTTTTCTTTTTCTCTTTGAACGACAGCGAAGTCTGGGAAGCGAAAATTCTTTTCCTATACCCCACCCTTTTTTTTTCTTTCTTTTTTTGTTTTGGTCATGATATCAGTCACGGTCAAGTCGACCTGAGGGAGTTCATAAGGATACGAAAAGTTGCACACTCGGAAATACTGCTTGTTTTTTTCTCGCCCAACGAACGGAAGGAGGGAAATGGCTTGGATCAATTTGGTCAATTTGAAGCAGTGGACAAGTTCATTTTGGTATTTCATTTAGGTATGGTTTGGCTTGCTTGGATTTGATTTCACCTGGTAAACAACTTGTTTCGCGTTTAGAGGTCGATTTTCAGTTTGTATTTGCTCTGTGTGTTTCTATGAAGAGCACTTACTTGCTCCTATGCTGCGAGAGACACACGGGCTTCATGTTAGAGTTTGCTGTATAGGTATTTTAGAGATTTATGGTTGAAGTGCGATTGCTTTGTAACATATTGAATATTTCAGGTTGGGTGACTGTAGTATTCTGTGCCTAGTAAAAGTGTGACGTGGTTTCTCTCTGACGGCATCAAAAGAGCAGAATTGAGGTGGCACAAACGTATTACAGAACAGGAAATGTTGCACTAACAAGTGACAAATAATGCATTCTCAGAGGAAAGACGCATATTGTGCGGCATTAATCTCTATGTATACAAGTAGTAGATATTGCACGTGCCCTGCCTTGTCTTTTTTTCATGCTCACCTGCTTCTTCTCTTCTCAGCCTCGTCGGGTGTAAAATCCCATTCACCGCCCTCGGCTTTTCCTTTCCTATGCCATCTATCGTCTAATCTATCATAGCCTTTCCAATTTCTTGCAGCCGCACTTCGCTTTCTGCTTCATACTTTTCTCATTATAAAAGGATCGAAGCCTGAAGGCTCACAGCTTTGCACCAACGTCAAGAGAGCCAACTTGAGGAATTGCACTCCCTGCCATCTTGCCATTTTTCATCAAATCACCTCCTTGAGTTTGGCACCTGTAGGGCTTTCGGGATTGCTGCGAAACCCTGGGATGCTCTAAGACAATCTTTCTGTCTACAAATTACTTCATCCACTATGCAATGTCGGATACTAGAAATCCACCGCTGGATCCAGCATCATTGGAGGCTATGTCAACGAAGATGAATATACCTCCGGTTTCTCATCTTACAGATGTGAAGGATTTGGCAGCTAACACTCCGTCATTTATTCTGCCAGAGAGACCCAAAAAGCTGGCTATGGACAGTGAAAAAGAATATCCCCAGATCACAGAGGCTAAGGGAGACGACGCAGAAGAGATTGAAGAAGATGGGCTCGTCGATGGCAGCGAAGATGTAGACCAGGCAAAGGACGTGGCTCACGCGCAAACAGCCCCAGCGGCGAAGAAAAGAAAACAAGACTCAGAATTCCAAGAATGGCTTGAGAAGAACCAGCGAGAAGTCAATGCGGCTTCCAAAGTAGACTTGACAAACCGTCTGGAGAAAGTATCAATCTCGCGACTACTCGAAGATAGCAGCCGACAAAAGATTATTACGAGCCCCCGTGAATATCAGATCGACTTGTACGAGCGAGCAAGAGACGAGAATACTATTGTAGTTCTTGATACAGGTATAATGATGCTCTACCTCTCAATGCGCTCAGCTTTTGTGACTGATGGTTTGTAGGCTCTGGGAAAACATTAATCGCCGCACTTCTTCTACGCAATGTCCTTCAGTTGGAGTTGCAGAATCGTGCCGGTGGCCATGCGCACCAAACTGCTTTTTTCCTTGTGGAAAAGGTAGCCTTGTGTTTCCAGCAGCATGCTGTTCTAACCAGCAATCTCGAATTTCCCATTGGCAAATTCTTCGGTGAAATGACAGGCGATGTTAGGACTCGAGAGTTTTGGGATCAGCAATTTGCAGAAAACATGGCGTTTGTGTGCACAGCACAGATCTTACTCGATCTCCTCGCTTGTAGTTTCATCTCTATGAGTCAAATTAACCTGCTTGTCTTCGACGAGGCGCACCATGCAAAGAAGAATCACCCTTATGCCCGAATTGTCAAGGAATACTATCCTCGCGCAGGAAATGAGCGTCCTCGTATACTCGGTATGACGGCATCACCTGTTGATGCATTGACAAAAGATATTCGGGTCGCTACCACCGAATTGGAGAACATGCTCTGTAGTAAAATTGCCACCATCTCTGACGAAGCCTTAATGCAGAGTCAGGCACAGCGAAAGCAAGTCGAGGTAAAGGAATTCTATCAGAGATTAGAGGACCCTGAACACTCGAGGACGCAGCTGTGGGAAGCGATTTCGCGCTGCATTCGCGGCAATCTGCAATTCAGAGGGCACCTTGAATTTGCGTCAAATGCATCCTCAATCCTGGGAACATGGTGTGCTGACCGTTACTGGCAACTTTTAACTACCGAAGAAGAAATGATAAAAATTGAGGCGAGAACCGGACGCGATACTTTAGACCTCGATGTCTTCGCTAGTGAGGAGGCGATAGCGGCTGTCAATCATGTGAGAGACATTATCCGAAATCATCACTTCGGGCCAATCGTGAAGGATTCGCTAGAACTATCATCAAAGGCCAAAACGCTGTATGACGTCCTTGAAGATGCTTTTTGCAAACGGGAAGCGAAGAGATGTATTGTATTCGTGCAAACAAGGTCAACCGCTTTCCTTCTAGCAGATCTGTTTCAACAGCCGGGAATGCATATCCCGGGAATGAGAGTAGCTTACATGGTAAGACCAACTGGTTCCCTTGCTCTACCGTTATTATCAGTATTCGTATTTCTCCTGTATTGACTTATTGCGCTTAGATTGGTGCCTATTCTTCCACTGCTGGCGCTGCATACATGTCATATAGAGACCAGGTCGTGTCTCTTCAAAAGTTTAGATACGGCGAAACCAACTGTCTTTTTGCGACGTCTGTTGCAGAAGAAGGGATTGACGTACCCGAGTGCGATGTCATCATTCGATTCGACCTCTACGCGTCGGCTATCCAATACATTCAGTCCAAAGGCCGAGCACGACAAAATTCATCCCTTTACGTTAGCATGATGGAAGAAGGAAATTTGGACCACATGCGCAAGCTCCGGCAAGCTACTAGAGATGCTCACGCGCTACGACAGTTTTGCTCTGCCCTACCCGAAGATCGTAAAGTTCAAGATTTTGACGTCAGTCCTGAGATTTTGGCGAGTAATGAGGCAGTACATCAGAAAACATATACTATCGCCGAAACGGGTGCTCGTCTTACGTTCATCAAGAGCTTGGAGGTTCTGGCCAAATTTGTTTCGTCTTTATCCAGAAGCAACGAAGATGGATTGCAAAAAGTGGAATACATTGTCAATTCTTTCAAGAAAAAGTTCGTCGCTAGCGTTATACTACCAGATGCATCCCCAATCAAGGTTGTGCAAGGAGAGGTCCAAAGCACTAAACAGATGGCAAGATGTTCGGCTGCTTTTGAAGCCTGCGTAAGCTTGATCAAAAAGAAATACATTAATGGGCACCTCCAACCAGCATTCGCCAAGAAACTGCCTGCGATGCGCAGTGCGAGGTTGGCACTCTCATCGGACAAGAAGTCAGAATATGAAATGCGAATTAAGCCCAGCTTTTGGTCACTCTGCCTCGCCCCAGAGCCTCCAACAACTCTGTATCAGACTATTATAACTCTCGACCAGCCAGCAGCTCTTGGGAGATCATCTAGACCTTTGATCATTCTAACGAGAAAACCATTGCCTGATATACCAAGCGCGCCTTTGTTCTTTGGCGGTGGCCAAACGTCAATTGTACGCCTTTCACCTTCGCAAACTCCACTTGAGGTATCACCGCAAGAAGTAGAGGCATTGACAGGCTTTACGCTACGGCTCTTTGCCCACGTTTTTAGCAAGGAGTACGAAGCTAAATCGCACGAGATTCCATACTTTATCGCTCCTAGAAATGTCTCTTCAAAGAGCGATAAAGAAGAAGAAGAAGAAGAAGAAGCAGAAATTGACTGGGAGGCAGTGCATCATGCACATAAAAATGAGTGTCTTCTTTGGGAAAATGCTCCGAGCGAGTTCTTCAAAGACAAACTTGCTCTAGATCCATGGGATGGGTCCCGAAAATTTATCTTGGGTGGTATCAATGAAAATTTGAAGCCGTCTGACCCAACGCCAGACGGCGTTCCACAGCTGAAGAGCCAGTCGTATAGAAAGGTTGAACAAAATATCAAAGAATACAGCAACAGCCTTTCATTACCTTCGAGGAAGCGAAGAAACTGGAATGATGACCAGCCGGTCGTCAACGCAGAGCTTCTTCCGATTCGACGAAATTTCTTAGATGAGTATTTCATCGATAATGAGGTGGATAACGCTTGCTATATCATCCTTGAGCCTCTTATAGTGTCACCCGTAAGTGCTTACTTCCAAACTTGCGATTTCTTGATATTCTAATCACTTCTAGCTCCCGATTGATGTTGTTGCCATGGCGCTGGTTTTACCAGTAGTAATGTACCGAATCGACTCAGTGTTGGTTGCTTTTGAGGCATGCTCTATGGTCGGCCTGACCATTCGCGCTGATCTTGCCCTGGAAGCAATGACAAAGGACAGCTTCAATACCGAAGAACACGGTGAAGATCAAATCGATTTCCAGCCTGGAATGGGTAAAAATTACGAACGTCTGGAGTTTCTTGGCGATACATTCTTGAAGATGGCAACTACCATCTCCGTCTACACACTCTACCCCGGAGGAGACGAGTTCGACTACCATGTAACAAGAATGGTCATGCTGTGCAACAACAACTTGTTTAAGCATGCTGTAGAGAAGAACTTGCCAGGTTACATTCGCACTAAAGCATTTGACCGTCGGACATGGTATCCAAGCAACATCACGTTAAAGAGGGGCAAGGCAGCCAGAACGGAGGCCAAACATTGCTTGTCGCACAAATCGATTGCGGATGTTTGTGAGGCGCTCATTGGGGCAGCCTACATGACCAGCACCAGCAGAGGAGATATGGACATGGCGGTGAAGGCCGTTACAGCCATGGTAAGCTCCGAAGATCACATAATGAGTGAATTCAGTGATTACTTTGCCAAGTATAAGGCCCCAAAGTGGCACAGCCAGCAGACAACTGCGGCACAGCGCCATGCTGTAGACAAAGTTGCCGAAATCACAGGCTACCGGTTTCAGTGCGCACCTCTCTTACGCAGTGTCTTTAGACACCCATCATACGTGTTTGAGAACAATATCCGCGACTATCAACGGCTTGAGTTTCTAGGAGACGCATTGATAGATATGGCAGTGGTGGACTTTTTGTTTAAACGATTCCCTGAAGCGGATCCAAAATGGCTTACAGAACACAAGATGGCCATGGTATCGAATCAGTTCCTGGGCTGTCTTTGTGTCAAGCTCGGTCTTCACAAGCATATACTATTAGCCACATCTGCCCTCCTCGGCGATATCAGGGAGTATGCGGCGCAGCTTGAGCAAGCTGAGGAAATGGCCCGGCGGAAGTCACAGGGCAGTAGCGTGGGAGCTTCCTTGGATAAAGGTCCTCCAGCTGAAGCTCAAAGCGTGACCAAGGATTTCTGGATTGAAGTTCAACAGCCACCAAAAGCTCTAGCAGATGTTGTCGAAGCTCTAGTGGGGGCAATGTTCGTTGACTCGGGGTATTCCTTCTCCGTGGTGCTAAGCTTCTTTACCAAATTCATGCAGCCGTTCTTTGAGGACATGGCACTGTACTCCTCATTCGCCTCGAACCACCCAGTCACCGCCCTCACACAAAAACTGCAAAACGACTTCTGCTGCAGCCAGTGGAAGCTTCATGTGGCCAGTGTGCCGCCCCCCATAGAGGCCGGCGTCGTGATGCTGGCCGAGAGCGAGCTTCTCTGCGCGCTAATGATACACGGGAAGGTGGTTGCCCATGCGACATCGACAAAGAGCGGCAGCACTGCCAAGGTGACGGTTGCAAAAATAGCGCTGGAGAAGCTGGCGCCGATTCAAGACGTGGGCCATTTTAGAACGGAGATGGGGTGTGATTGTGGCGGTGGTGGTCTTGCGGCCGCTTCGAACTAGACCTCGACCGTTCTATGCTCTAGAATCTTGGCCCGCAGCTATTACAAGTCAGGGCATGCGACCACGTTCAGTCAGGGGGGAGGGGGGAGATGACCAAGAATGGGTTATGACGAGTCCACAGCAGAGTGAGTTGTCATAAAGCGCAGAGAGAAATATCTTTTTTTATTCTTCTCTTCACGCTTCGCTGAGCCTCGTCTCACCGCAGCAGCTTCCATTAGAACGTGCATTAGAACTTTTTTTTTTTTTTTTTTTTTTTTACACATCGATGGAGAATCCACTCTCCGATCCCTCCACTTGCTGCAGGTCCCCTCCGCCTATGATGCTACGAAAAAATATGACGAAACCCAAGCTTGATTGGTTCGGAGGAGATTGGCAATGTGTGGGTGGTGTGCGTTTGGAGCCAGGGGGGAACACCTGATGAGATCTATTGAACGGGGTCGATGGGCTAGTTGTAGACTAAGCGGAGTAAGTGTGGGAGGGGGTCTTTTTGCTGCCGTTCTTTCAGCTCAGGGCTGAAATTATTCTCTTAGCCTTCCTTAAGCAGGTGGATGACGGTGTTCCCGATCTCGCTGTTTCTTTATTTCTCGCTGGATCGAAGCCACCATTCTTCAGGGGCTTCCCTTGTCGCCATGAAGAATTTGGCGGGTCCCATAGATAACGCAATGCTTTGTTCGTATTTTTAGAGGAAGCTAGTTCGCTACAATCTTCTTTTAATATATTTTTTCTCACTCGCAAAAATTAGTACCACGTGGGCGTGCAAATTGAGTGTGCTTGTGTTTTAGTTTGATGAAGCTCTAATGATGGATGCAGCGTTGGTCTCTGACCAGCAGCAATTCAATAGTTCATCACTGTGTATTGACTATTACGTAGTGGATTTAGAAAAGTAAAAGAAAAGAAAAAGGCTAACTAGAATCCTTGCTCTCATCATATGCGACTCGGCTGCCAGCAACAGCAGCGTAAATATGCTTTCAAAAGCCCATCCATCGCAATTAACGCCTTGCTCAAAACAAAAGAAAATTTCCCATGTAAATGGCGCTGCCGAGGGGCGCAAAAGTATTAGATGGCCCCTAAAAATAAATTGCAATCCATCTCCCTCCAAATCAAAGGCCCCCAATCCCAATTTTAAAAAGTATTCTTCTTCTAGTGTTCATCATTTCGTCGTGGTGTCGACTTCGCTGTTCTCCCTGCTGGAGAACTTGCTTCCCCGTCGAGAAGATGAAGGGTCAAGCCGCTTTCTCTTCTTGATATCCTTGCGTAGTTTCGCGATTGTTTTCATGTCCACCTGCGGTCCTTCCTTGCTCTGAGAGGCTGCGGATGTTCTACCCATGACTAGGGTGGAAAGCAGCTTTAGTGCTCGCTCTTCGGGGAACTCGTCAGAGTCCAGAGAAGCTTCCGCATCTGAGTCAGAGTCATAGTCGTACCCAAGAGCTAGTAGTCGTTCGCGTTGAGTAAATGGTTTCGAGGCGTTTTGACGCGGTTCGGGAACGGTCAAGGCCAATCCTATGACAGATGCTTCGTCATCACCCATTTCAGATACATCTGTTGAGGCGACATGCATTTCTGACCATTTGGGCTTAGAGAGGCTCTCCGGATTGTTGAATAGCCCAGGCAGGCTCTTGCCGCCATCGCCGAAACCCTGGTCCCTAAATAAAAGTGCTTCACCATCCAGACCAGTGCGCCGACGCTCGTTGGGAAAAGAATCGGCATCTGAGTCAGAAACACTGGTAGCCTCGTAGCTACTTACGCTGAGGCCCTCACGGCGATGATTTGATGACAACGGGCTAAAAGGAGGCTGTTCTTCCAACGGTGTGGCAGGGGAGATAAAAATAGATTCACCACAAGAATCTTCCTCTGGGCCAGTGCGGTCGGGGGCAACGTAGCTGTCACCGCCTCGGGATCGAAGATTACGAGAAGAACCACCTACGAACGTCATTTCATGAAATAGAGAGTTGTGAGGTATGTCAACGGAGGTGTCTGCTGTGCGAATACTGCGGCCACCGGTCAGCTGCTGGCTGGAGTAGTCAGATGGAGCAAAGGACGAAATAGATCCCCGTCTTCCAAAGGTTCGGACGGATGGCTGCTTGTCGGCGTCGTCTATCTGAAGATTGCCAGTGCTGCCAAAAGAAAAAGAGGGTGCATATTCCGAGGGCGACGGGCTTGCGTTTTCCCAAGCTGACGTGGCCGGTTGTAGATGCTCTCCCGCATATCTGTTAAATCTACTCCAGTCATTTTCCACCCTGTGGCGGAAGCTGTGCAGCTGATTTGGCGAAGTCGGCGTCTTGCAACGCTGTTGGTACAATGCCTTGGATCGATCAGAGTGAGGAGGCAAGAGAGAATTGTTAAGAGTTTCCCGTGCAGAGCGAACTGATCCTGGCAAATGGCTGGAAAGAAGTTTACCGCTCGGTAAACTGTACTGCCTAGGCTTGTAGCGAGGAACGCCAGGTGGCGAAGCGGAGCGAAGTTCTGAATATAATGTGTTGCTCTCATCTTGCATGTAACGGCCGTCTGCCGTCTTTGGAGCCTGCTGTGGCGTGGATGCTCGACTTTCAGTTACGGAAATTTGGCCGTAGGACATCTGTGACCGGGGGCGATAGTCATGAAGATCATTTGCGTCGAAATTCATGATTTTGTCAAAGCCTTCCGCTGCAGGGCTTAGTCTTCCTCTCGACCTGGGGCGGCTCCTAATAGAGACTTGTTGGGAGGATGAACGGCCGTTGGGTTCCATTGTAGAAGTGTAGTTCACTCTGGAATGATCAGGCACTGCCGGCACTTTGTACGTGTGCTTAGAAGAACTAGCCGTAGATGTACTACCTCGTGGACGATATGGGATCGTCGAGCCTGCCAGAGAGGAATGAATAGCACGAGGGCTCGGCAAGCTCTCAACCATGTTTCTGTCGGCGACATCTTCGCCGTAATCACGGACGCCGGATGCTTGAATTCTTGATCTGAAATCGAGAGGCTTCAATTCTCCCTGAGCATCTAGAATGTCGACGAAAGCTGAAGAGCGTCGGCGCAGGATAGGGAAATTCAGTGACATGGGGGTGAGCCGGTCAACATCGCTACGACTTTTAGGCCGTTCACGGTCGCCAATTTTCGGGACAGCGTCTAATATTAAGCCAGCTATTGATTCTTTGGGGTTGCGTCCGGTGGCGCTGAGCTGCAGTTGAGATTTTGTGCTCCCAGAATCTTTTGGATTTGTTCTGGGACGTGTTTCGCTGCTTATAGCCAGGAGCCGGGGCTTCAGCAGTCGTTGCGATGGGTCTGGCGTTCTCGTTCCGCTTTCGCGACTGGCAATGATACCTATAAGAGCTGTTAGGTGTCTGCGTAGCGGTTTGTTGACTTCATGAATGGTTTTTTTTAATAAAAAAAAAGACAAGACAAACCCCGAGCATTTGAAGAAGTAAGCTGGCTCTTCTGTTCAGATGATGGATCGACAGAGGGCCGTTTACTCAAGAAATCGAGTAGACCCATGATGGCGACACTCTGGTGTTCGCCGACTAGGCCATACGGCAAAAAGTAGAGAGCAGCTTCTTGGCACCGGGCTTCTCTCTGTTTTTACGTTGGCAGAAGCTCCGAGCAGGGACAAGCCGCTGCGGCTGCTCTCTCTTGCAAACAGTTGTGTCGAAATAAACGGGTCGTTGCTCCGTTGTAGTAGGTAAGGCGAGCGTTGAGCATTAAAAGGTACAATGTAGGTATTAATACGTTTAGAGGAAGAAGCAGAAGAAATGCAATGCGGATGCTATGAAGAGAAGAGAAAGAAAGGATGAAACTCGGAGAAAGAGAAAAGAGCCAAGTCTGTCTAGAGATATCTGGGGGAAGAGGCTAACAAGTAAGCCCATGGACTGGTATAAAAGATTTACCTAGGTTCTCGCACACCCCACTGGTGTGGGTGGTAGGGGGGTGAGCAAATTGTGTAGAGTTGTACGGAATCATGGTCCCAGCAACTGTGGTTTAGAGGAAGCCACACGGGTATGGAATGGCCTGGGATGGACGCCCAGACCCGCCCGAATATCCGCCATGCGTTTGGCCGACCACCCCATGAAGAAGACCGGTGATTGATTGATCTTGGTTAGAGTGAGATTCGCGGGCGCTCTGTGCTAGGAATGATGCTGGAGCTGGATGGGGCTTGCTTCTACACGAGTACTATTAGGAATTGCTGCTTCAGAAGGCAGTGAAACGTGAAGATGCGGGACGTGGTAGACATGGTACCTGTGTATACTGTGCAGTATGCTCTCAGCCGTTGTAGAACGCGGCGTTGCTCGAAAGAAGTCGAACCTTGACCCCTGGCAGTGCAGAAAAGCAACGAGAGACGCCGCCGCCACCAGGAAGAAGCCCACCGATTGAGTAACGGGCACAACCACTACCACCACATGCTCCATAGATGGCCCCCCGCTGATAAGCCGGCAAGCGGTTAAGC
Source organism: Trichoderma polysporum (assembly GCA_030278935.1). Taxonomy (NCBI): domain Eukaryota; kingdom Fungi; phylum Ascomycota; class Sordariomycetes; order Hypocreales; family Hypocreaceae; genus Trichoderma; species Trichoderma polysporum. Next base: position 34,063 of record JARFTM010000149.1, on the reverse strand, counting down.
AGCAGCAAAGGAACTGAACCGTGAGCGCTCAACCCAAGGGCCAGAACTAGCAGTAGTAGTAGCGGTATTGCTACTTCAGTAGTACTCCGTAGAACATCGTCTACTCCGTAGAACATCGTCATGATGCTAGGAGACGAAGAACTTAACCGAGATCGGCAAGGGTGCGACAGCAGAGCCGGGCCGAGAAGAAGAGAAGAGCTGAGAGATGCCATGGAAAAGTGACTGATGATACAGACAGGGGGGCTTGCGATATGGTAAGTGGCTTTTGGTGAGATGGAGCCGGACCCAAGCAGCGACAACTTGGGTGGAGAGGAGAAAAATATTGGGTCGAAAGGACGGACCAGGGTTATGGGAGTGGAGGAGACTGACAATGAGCTACAGTAAGTATCAGGTGCAGTTACTTGTATGGGTGCTTTTTCCAGGGCCAGGTTCTAGCGGTGCTAGTGCCTTGCAGCCCCCGTAACTTCAGCTGCCCTTGCACCTTGAACCTTGAACTCATTGGCCCGGATACTGTACTGCATGTAAAAGCAACGATCATGATATCCCCCCCCCGTCCTACAATCTTGGTTACGAGATTGAGATTGAGATCCAACCGGCCAGCGATGCTTTTTCTGATCAATATCTGTCCGGCGATTCACGAGAGGAGAGCAAGGCAAGGAAAGTAACCCAGGTCAAGTACGTCTTACTTGGTACAGTATGCCTACTTCGTGTATACGGAGTGGTACCTTTTCTTCTATGGGGCATGGGGTAGTGCATGCAGGTACCTGCGGGTGAATTTCCAGGTACCCGGCATGTGCGCAGCATGGCCTCCAGCTCCAGCCCCAGTTCTAGCTCCAGTGCCCGTATCGTATCTATCTGCGTATCGTATCTGCGTATCGTATCTGCGACAATTTTACTCCAGATCGTCAGCGAGTTACTGATGGAAAATTTTGACTTGGCCTAGCTACTTGTACGCACTAGACCCAGTAGTAATAGATGATCGTCTATCATCGTACATAGACACCGGTGATGCCAAGCGTCTCTAGCTGTCAAACCATCAGCTGAGTTGCTACAAGCAAGGCCTAAAAACGCCGCCTACAGAGCACCGGAATCTGGGGCACTTTAGCATTCGACGGCGCTGGGTGTCAGTGGGGGCATGGCGATCTCACTGCAACAACGCCAGCTAATCTACTACTAGCTCCAGAGATTTTTAGTGGTTCGGCTCCAAACACCACTGTAGCCATCATCATCACTCTCGGATGCATCTCGCCTTTGTTTCTTCTTCTTCTAGAGCCGCTTCTTGTGGCGTTTTCTAGACAAGTTATCAGAGCTTGACACGGCTAATCCAGAATGTCAAATAACCTGCCGGGTGATGCGGACAATATCCCGGCCGCCGGTGTATGCAAGTTTGTCCTTTCACCTTTCACACAGTGCCTGACGCTGCCGACAGCGACAGGCACAAGGTTCGGGTTCCAATGGTCATGCTTACGAATAGACAGTATACCCAGTGGAAGTGTCTAATTTGGTGGCTAAGCTGAAGAATAGCTGTTGAATGCCGTCGTCGTTTGTTCGTCGGCCGATCCGTGACTGACGAGCATAAACCCGACAAACAGCATCCATCCGTCCGTCCGTCCAAATACGGTGTAATGATCACGAGGAGATCGGCTCCGTATATGTGTCTGACATGACCAACAGCCCTTGCACATGAAAGACAGTACTACTACTAATTCTACTTATGTTTGCTGGCTATGAACGGCGAATAGAAACGGAGCGGCCGACTCGGAAAGCCACTTCGTTTAGTGGACGCCCGACTTGGAAGGCAAAGGCAAATGATAATACGACGTCCCTATATCAAGAAAATATGCAATCAAATGGCAGCATGAGCGTCGACTTACACCCAATCAGGGACAATTCGTTGCAACGGAGAGGGAGAGGGCTCGAGCCACCACTTGTCCTCCGAAGAGAGTGATGCTGCTCGCCAGATCGATCAGACCTCAGTTTATGCAGGCCTATGAGGTTCTTGTGCATAAAGAGGCCCAACGACATTACTTCATACTCGTCCATCAGTGCTGGAGAAGTTATTGCTGTAGGTTGGACGCACAGACTGGATATTAACCTTGGACGCCTCCAGCCGTCATTAGAGCTTACGGCGAGCTAACGAAATAAGCACAGAGAGAGGAGAGGCGTCCAAGTACGAAGCAATTGCCGACCTTGTCGATTGCATCTCCACAAGGATCATCTCAAGAAATGTTATACCCATGCAACCATGCCAGCTGAGCAATCATTTGCAGCACTTGGTAGTACAGTCCTAGTACTATTACAAAGGACTGAGTACGCCTGCTGTTATCCGCTATGCCCCTGGTCAAAGCGTGGCAGCCCGCCCCAAGACATGAGGCTTTGTTTGGCGTCGAGTTTGTTTCGTCACAGGCGTGGGCGGAATGAGTTTGAAGCTGTAACTGGGCGGCACCATTCTACAAAACCACAGCAAACAGCGGCAGGAATGGGACGCGAATGACTCTCACCATGTTTGCCAGATACTATTTACTCCGTACCTGCATGGAGATCTTGGCACAGGTAGCGGAAATATTAACTGGCAGATGAACTAATTCCACAACCCCTGTGAAAGGAGCTGTCACATCTCGCTAAATTCGCACCAACATTCATCGGTCGATACGAGCGTTTTATTGGACTGGCTAGCAAGATCCGTGCACGTCGCGATCGCCATTACATCCCGAGCAGGCGTCAAGATCGGGCAGAACAACAGAAGCCAACAGTGGGCCGAACTAAGAAGCTGGATTTTTTTTCCCTGGCTAGTATGCATGATTTGTCTAAATTTGTGGAATAACAAGAACAACAGCCTTACTAAGTGAAATTTGCCACTGCATAGACATCGTAGTGGTTAGCTTGGCGAAGCGTCTTGGATTTTGTTTACTCCGACCATGGTTCTATGATGCACATACTAAGCCTACTGCTGTACCGATCCGCGCTGTCAGCTGTTTGGATTCCCGCGATAGTATGAGAGCCGCAGTAGCTGATAAATTATGTGGTTTAACCGCTACCAAGTCAACAGCTTCCAAACGGGGGCGGTGTTGGACTGTTGCGAAATGAGAGACCAAGCAGCGGCTTGTCCTATGACCTCAGCTAGCCAGGGTCCCCTCAACACTACATCAAAGATTCAACATCCGTGCTCTATCCAACCTTGATTACTATTGCTTCATATCCTGTACGGAATTCCAAATACGCCAGTGGGTGTATTACAGGGATAACGGAGTTGGAGGAGGCAAAATAAGTGGGGGGAAAGATTCCGCCCATTTAATGGATGAGGTGGCCCCAATACGAAGAACCAGCCTGTTATTCACAAAGATATCAAAGGCGTCTACCTCAGAGGCATTTTCACAACTTTAAAGAGATGTGGCTGTTAATTGCAGCCATAGGTAATATTACGTAGTAACCAGACATTTAACAACACCAACCCCCGCCCTCTCTCAACCCCCACATACATGTATTGCATTTCGTAGCCTGGAGACCTGGGCCTATCACAGCAACTCCAGGTTCATACAAATCAGACATTCAATCGTGCATTCTAGGGGCAATTTCTTGATAGAGGGTTGTATTTGAGACTTTGGCGACTTTATCAGCACAAAAATGCCCAACGAGCGGGTTTTCATCCTCGTCGGTTCCTTAGCGCGGTTCATACCACCGAGTAACGATGAGATCCAAAGGCTGGTAAACGTTAGAAATGCTGGCAATGACTCCGTTCGCCCTCCTATGCGGATACCACTCATCTACTGTACCGCCTGCGGTGTTAGCTGGCTCGAGGGAGTAATCGATCCTGTGGATGCGGCTGGTCACCCGGAACACTATCATACTCAACGCCGCCGCTCACTTGTGGTCTTCATCGATGGTGCGTACCCAGCAAACGGGCCAGCTGCTTTCCAGGCTTCGGTTGGCGTATATTTTGGACCCGAATCGCCAAACAACATTTCCTGCCTGGTCGATACGAACCACCCAACGAACCAGCTTGCAGAAATCACAGCCGCAGTGGAAGCCATGAGACAGGTCCGCACAGTCATTGTGCCAGAGCGTCGTGCTTTACTAGATGCATCTGAGGACGCTCGCTATTTTCTACTTGTTCTAGTAACAGACTCGAGCTCTCTGGTCGAGTGCATGTGCAAACACTTGCGGCACTGGACCTTTGACGAGGCGAGCAAAGCCTACTACAACCAGAGAGGCATTGCCATCAAGAATAGTGATGCCTTCAGGATACTGAATAAGGAGATACGGCTCCTATCTTTATTCGGTATTCAAGTAGAGTGGTGCCATGTACCACGCGATTTTAACCGCGAGGCAGATGCTTTGGCGAATGCAGCGCTGCGTAAGTGAGGTCTACGCCTATGCGCCGCGGATGAATTATGAAGTATCAAATTTCTTTCTCTTGATTCTCATACTTGTAGTATCATGTTTATAAAAAAACAGAGTGTTTACTCCAGCAAGCTACAATATACATTTATTATACTGAAGGCCGATAAGGCGTATATTGCTGGGATTCAGAGATATGTCACTCCTTTTAGAAAAAGCAAAGAGCCGCATGCAGGCGTTAATGGCGGCGATTGCCTGTTGGACGAGACCAAGAGCCAGGACCAAGCGCTTTCTCTAGGGAGCTAAGCAAGGATAACGTTATGAGTAAAGGCAATTGGACAACTCACGCAAGGTTTCTACAGCTGTCCCTTGGATGCTCGATAATGATCGCTGCACTTAAGCTTAGCCGATCGATTAAAGCAAGGGGCAAACCGAAGCTGCTCTTCTGAGATCCAGGAGATGGTCAAGGAAGCGAATAACCTCTCTTGGACAACATTTGTCATTCATAATCTGGGGTACAACAACAATGCTCCTCCCATTGGACGTAAACACGGTTGTTGTGCTACACCAAACTCAATATCGCATCACTGTCACAAACACGAGCAATCATCCACCCTGAGTGTGCGAGGCTGTGATCGACTAGCGAAATTCATCACTTTCATTCAAATGTCATAGCTAGAGGTGTGTAGGCGTGGGCTTGGTCTTGATTGGGTAGACCAAGCCGCACATACTTGTCTCACATTGAAGCCATCAATGGCCGTGATTCGTTGACATCTTAGCATCCCAGTTGCCCAGCTTGGCAGCGAGGCTCTGCTGATCTGACGGTTCCTGGGAGCTGAACCATGTGCTACCTCCAAAGGTTTGTGATATGTTTCATAGACCAAACCATCGGGTCTCGCGTGGATGTTGTGTTCCTTGTTAGGTAATTGGATTGCATCTGCAATTCTTGGCGTTGTTCTTGTCATCAGCGCAATCGTCGGCATTCGCTGCTTCATATACGGTGTATCTTGTACGGTCGTATTCAAACCGTGCCAAATTAAACGCCAAAGCCGCGTTAAAATTCACTAGCATTATGAAAGATGGTGCCATGATGTATCATTGAGCGTGACACCAAAGAAACGCCGTGGCGTTCCAGGAACGAATCCCTTTTGGCCATCTAAGACAGGGCTGATTTGATCTTCCTGTGCCAAGCGTGTGTGATGTGATGTGATGTGATGTGATGGAGTACTAGTAAGACGCTCTTGAAGACAATACAATTCAGGCATCAAAGACATTTCATTTCATTTTTACTTCAATTCAGGCCTTTGGTAAGTGAGGTGTGATGTGAAGCTGTGGTTGCTGGTGTCTGCAGCTTACCGCCGTTACTTGGCAGCGGTTAAACGGGGTTTTATTTTTGCGGCTGGGATGAGGCGCACGCAAATTAGCCGCCTTATGCTTATGCTTATTCTTAATCGCGTCTTCGACCAGCCTCCCTGCGCGACTTTCAAGCGTCGGAGTAAGTTTTGGTGTCTTCCAATTGCTTTGAGCTGCTGATAGACAAAGTTGGACAATTAATAATTGTCCGAAATATGTTGTCGGCTAGTGTGTTGCTAGGCGGCCTGGCTAGCCTGGCTGTCGCGCAATTTCCTCCAAAGCCAGAGGGCGTCACCGTACTCAGGTCCAAGTTTCACGAGAATGTCACCATTTCTTTCAAAGAGGTCTGTCGCACAGTCTCAGTTTTCATAAATTGATTTTTTATGGTCTTTCAGACTGACTGAGAGTGAATTAATTAGCCTGGAATTTGCGAAACGACTCCCGGTGTCAAGTCGTATGCGGGTCACGTCCATCTTCCTCCGGGGCTACTTGAAGATGCAGATGGCGAGCCACAAAACTATCCCGTCAACACGTAGGTTGCCCTCAACACGCATGGACAATAGACGAGAAACTCGCTCATTATGTCATCTGACTTGGACTAGATTCTTCTGGTTCTTTGAAGCTCGCAAGAACCCTTCTACCGCTCCCCTAGCTATTTGGCTCAACGGAGGGCCCGGCTCTTCGTCCTTGATCGGCCTCCTCATGGAAAATGGCCCTTGCTTTGTGAATGAAGACTCCAAGTCGACTGTGCTCAATCCGTGGAGTTGGAACAACGAGGTCAACATGCTATATATTGATGAGCCCAACCAGGTTGGCTTCTCTTACGACATCCCCACCAACTGCACAGCCAACCTCTCAAGCGATGGCTTCAACTTCAGCCCCGCAGATTTCTCGCAAGAGTTGCCAGATCTAAACCTGACTTCCATGGTTGGCACGTTCAGCAGCCAGAAGTCGACTCACACGACCAACAGCACCGCTCAGGCCGCCCACGCCTTGTGGCACTTTGCTCAGGCATGGTTCTCCGAGTTCCCTCACTATAAGCCCAGCGACGACCGCATCAGCATCTGGGCCGAGAGCTACGGCGGCCACTATGGCCCAGCGACCATGCGGTTTTTTCAACAGCAGAACGAAAAAATTGCTGATGGCACGATTGCTGATGAGCACGCCCATTACCTTCACTTGGACACCCTCGGCATTGTCAATGGTTGGCTCGACACTATTATACAGGAGGAGTCTTATATTGACTTTCCATATAACAATGTAAGTTTTTGTACCACATATAAAGCCGTGGTCCAGTGACATATCGTTAATCGTCATACACTCCTACTTAGACTTATGGCATCCAAGTCTTCAACCAGTCCATCTATGACGAATTAAAGCATAATTTCACCAAACCCAAGGGCTGCAGGGATCAAATAAAGAGATGCCAGCAGAGCCTCAGCCTCTTTGACGTCGGCACCGTCAATGCTCAGAGAGTGAATTTTGTCGATCTCTGTGAGATGGAAAACTGGTGTATCTATCCGGCTGTGAGAGTATACTTGGGCCTCGACCACGCTTGGCTTGATATCGGCCATGCTTACCAAGATCCCTTCCCGCCGAACCACATGTACGGCTATCTGACAGAAGAGAGCATTCTCGGTGCTATTGGATCTCCGGTTAATTTCAGCGCCAGCTCTGCCGCTGTAAGCAATAACTTTGCTAGTTCCCACGACGAATTCCTTGGCGGATTTGTCGAAGCGGTGGGCTATCTGCTTGACCATGGCGTCAAAGTCCATATGATGTATGGCGATCGTGACTACGGATGCAACTGGCTTGGTGGCGAAAGGGCATCTCTGGCTGTGCCTTATTCACACAGCGAGGACTTTGCGCGCGCCGGCTACGCACCGCTCTTGACTGTGAAGGGCGTGTCTGGCTTGACCCGTCAGTACGGTAACTATAGCTTCTCCAGAGTGTTCCAGGCGGGCCACATGGTCCCAGCGTACCAGCCGGAAGCTGCTTATGATATTTTCATGCGCGCTACGTTTAATCGCGACATCCCAACCGGGCTACAGCCAGTCGAGGATGACCTGTCGACTGATGGACCTAGCGACACCTGGCACGCTATGAACGAGCCACCAGAGATACCTACGCCCAAGTGCTACATTTTGGCTCCTCAAAGCTGCGTACCAAATGTATGGAAGAAGGTAGTAGCTGGGACCGCCCAAGTCAAAGACTGGATCGTTGGCGGAGACAGTGATGACAACCAACAATTTTCGGAAGAGTTGTAGATGTGCATACCCAGCGAGCGTTATATTCTTATTTATTCAAGTGGCTATTTGACCAGCAACTAGTTTAGTACTTACTTACCATCTTTCACAAATAAACACACGGGATGTTGAATCCTACTACTGCTAGAAGCTAAAAGCCTAGACCGCGGTACAAAATCCCGACAACTGGATGTGGGCTGAGCAACGCTCACAAAAGAAAGAAAAACGCACAGATCAATATTACGATCTCACCCCTTGCATGTATCCAATAGTGCCGTTTCGCCAGGGCTAGAATCCTATTGGTGGTGGCAAACCAACACGGCTTTTAGGCTTGCAAAAGCAAAGACAGTAAAAAGGGGAAAGTCTCTAATCAATGCACGGGGAAGCAGGGAGAGTTATTGGACAACGCAAGGGATATGATGGTCAAAGCCAACCGGATGAGATCATATTTGAATCATGTAGAAGGTAAATATGTGAGTTATACACATTTAATGCATTTCCAAATGGAAAAAGGAAAAGGAATTCAGCAATATTCTCCAGCCGTGAGGGTGTGCCAGGCACAAAACATTATAGTGTCTATATTAATGTGATATCAAAAAAAGGTGCATATTGAAGTGAAGCCATCCATTCATTCCCCATCCGTCCCATCTCCTGCCGCCACCCTCATCCGTCGTTGATCCAAAAGCCGGCGCAGAATTAGTTATTGACACGTACAAACGAGAGCTCAATGTACAAAGTCTATTCACGTTGCTACAAAGTAGTAACAGACCCGACTTTCATCGGGTATCGTGAAAAGATGTTTAGAAGCCGGGGGGAGTAGGGTCGACGCAGAGGACAGCTTGGCCAGCCTACAGAATGTATTTAGCATCTCTGACCGGTAGAGATATCAGGGTAGAGAAGCAACTTACAACAGGGATAGCGCAACACTTGGGTTGACGGCCAAGTGCGGCGCAGATGCCAGCAAATGAAGTGCAACGAGTGGGCTTCTTGGGAGCTGTTCCGTTTTGTTAGCAAACGCAATGCGTCCTGATCACCCGATATTCAAGGCAAAGACGGCGGGGGGGTTCTGCTTACGAACAACGCAGTCGAGATCAGCAAGGCCGAGGAGATCGACATCGCAGCACTGCGGGTTTTGGTAGAGAAGTCCAGGGGGGCAGAACTCAAATCCTTGGCGACGAGCGACGCCATGGCCGTGGTTGTCCATGGAGGGAGCAGCAAGAGCTGTGGCGAAGAAGAGAGTGGCAACGGTGAGGAACTGCATTTTGGCTGTTTGGTGAATGATATTTTAAGAAGAAAGATTTAAAGGAGTGAATCCGCAGAGAAATGACTGTGTTTAGCGAGTGAATGAATGAGTGGGCAGGAGAATTGCGCTGGCTTATAAGGATGAGAGAAAGCGAAAGGTGAGAGGGAGGAAAGGCATCCTATTTATCTCCCTAGATGATGCTCTAAATCATCCCATCTCTCTGAATCCCGTTGCTTCGAATAATTGGCGATACTTTGGGTCAGTATCTCTCCCTGCATATAAAGGGCAAACTACGAAGCAATAGCTCCGACTGATCCGTCTCCCTACATCCAACCGGTCAAGAGTTATTCGATGCTCTAATGCCCCTTGCGCTTGTCAACATCCAACCGGTCAAGAGTTATTCGATGCTCTAATGCCCCTTGCGCTTGTCAAGGATAACAAGTAAATGAAGGAAAATGAAATAAAAGTGAGTGAAATTCAGGTCCTGTCTTGGAGTCATCTCATGGTGTCTCCAGCTATCCGGACTGACAATGGATAAGGAGTTACTACTCCGGACAAAGTAAAACGTTCATCTTGCCCCTTGCAGCTATGGGTGAGAATCACTGGTCAATATTCACCTTTCATTTTCGTGTCTGTATCTTCGATGCCTTGCCTTTGGTGGCAAAATTTTATATAATCCATCTGATAAGGTAACTTCAGGACTCCTCAAGGAGCATTTCCTTCCCTTTTCCTCCCTCGCATTAAGAGAAATTAGGATGCTTCAAATGGGGGGCCAAGAGTAGGTTGGATTTTTTTGGTAATCACATGTGCAATGAACGGATGGATGTCGCACTTTTACGGAGACATCGGTGGGATGTGAGGGAGTCCAAAGAGGGTCTGTTACTGCAGGGTCGCTGGCGTTTCCCGCTGAGGCGCATATGACATATGATTGAGTGTCGGATATGTGTATGAAGGTGTCTTTTTGTCTTGAATTATGAAAACCGGTGGTTTGTCGGATGCAGGCGGTGGCGAAGTGTGATTTGTTGGGTTTGTATTAGTGCTTGGCTGCGATTTGAAGAGGGAGATGGCATATATGTCATTTCTAAAGGCATTGAAGTATATATGACGCGTTATCAGTTGAATATAGATGCGTAGCATCACTAATAGAAGCAACATAAGTTGTGGGCACGATGGTTGACGGATACGTGTTATGGATGGCAAACTGGTAGATGAACTGCTGCAGCCGTTATGGATGAGATTATATGCATAGTAATACAAATGGATATCCAAAACGGGAAACAAAGACGAGATTAACTCTGAGCGAGACAAACTTCAGTCCCTTCATCGCCTGCTGCATTCTCTCTCTATCCAGTATACACATGTGATACCAGTAGTGTCTCTTACAACCCAAGCTCCTGGATCTCGGATGACTCTGTTCATACACTCATTCTTGCTTCTTTTTTTTTTTCTTCTCTTATTCGTCTGATGCTCTGATCTTTCTTTGCTTAAGCTACGTCCCATCATGCTGCTATGTATTCAAGACACTTCCATGGAGTAATAGCACTCGCCTTCTCCTGATAAAGTCCAGACCTCGAAATGCAATTTCAGCCGCACATGACAGATGCAGCCCCTGTCTCTCTCTCACGTCAAAAATACGACTCTACCCCATCCGCCAAGAAAAAGCAAGAAAAAAAGGCTGACGTGGCGCAGGCCCCCCTCCCTTGCCGAGCAGATTAGTATAGTGTTTAATTGGACTTGGACGCAGTATGATAAGGCTGATTGGCGGAGTTGAGTAAGAACCCTGATTTTAAGCGCTTCAATACCAATAATTACATGTACTGATGGGCATCATCATGCACGAAAGGCGGGTGAGATGATGACTGTGCATAACCCGGTTTACAGGGTAGTATCTATTTTTTGTTACTATCGCACGAAATACTCTCAGTATTGCCTGCTCGCGTGTACTCTTTGTGCTCGTATTGCTTGTGTCTGGACGTGATTGACTAGCATCAGCCTCCATGCAAGGGATATGTTATGCAGGCATTGGAGTCTGGACCTGGTTTCAGTTAGTAATAGTATTACATGTATTACATGTGAACATTAAGCTTGACCTTGTTTTTGGCTTCCTTTCTTCTTCTTACGTCTGCTACTATATGTAAATTACCTACCAGGTAGTATTGATGACTATCTCGCACAAAAGTATAGACATCTCCTCATTTCAGTCATGGGATGTCAATTTACACACTTGAACGAAGTAAAGTTTCGTGTAAATATACGCGCTCTGCTAGTATGTTTACTTGCATTTTACATTTGGTCATTTATTATTGCGGCTGCTCTAGGTTAGTTCTTAATTACTACATGTACTCCGTACTTTGCCTTCTATTCGTCTTCATATTCCCGTACCACTCCAGCGTCCATATTACCATCTACCTGGGGTACTTGTTAAATGGAGTACCAAAACAACTAGAGTACATGTTAGATGTGCTCTTAATTATGAAATTATCTTGATACCTAAGATTTCTAGGAAACTGTACACGCTTATCGATTTAGCAAGTGTAATGCCGCAATTTGCTTAAGCGTGGTAATTTGGAAAGACACAAACCCTTTGTTGCCTTGGCAATGTTTATTTGTATTTATGTTATTTACGTCTACTACTGCTTCTGCAGCTTACGCTCGCTTTCACTTCTTTTCTTTTTTCCACTTTCTATTATTCAAGGTGCTATATTCTTCTTGTCGCGCATAGCACTGCATTTTCAACACAGAGACAATGGATACAGATACAGATATAGGTATAGGTACAATTCCGAACACACCGCGTGTGTTTCATCTGTTTGCCTACCTCCCCCTCGCATTGAGAGTGGCAATTTGGATATTCGTTATCCCAAATAGTTGTCGTCGTCTCCCTGCGGTCATCATGTTCAGCATCCGCAAAGAACCCTTCGACGTGACCTCACCCAATTCCTCCACCCAGCCCTGGGACCTGGTATTGGGACCCCCGAGATGTGCGCCAAAGCCCGTCCAGTATGGTTGGCTTTTCACGGCCGGGAAGAGAGCAACGCCTTGTTGGGATGCCCACAACCCATCGTTGTGCCTCATCGACAGTGGCTTGTGGAACGCCTGCAGAGAGTCGCGCTATATAATCTAGGAGGTGTATAAAACTGGATTATGGGGGGCTATCCATGATCGCATTCGAAATATGGCCGATCCGTTTCGTCATGCACATCCTCAATTTTTCACTAGAGGACCGACGATAGTTCATTTCGTTGATGAGAATAGTCAAGACCGCTATTTCACCGTCTCCCCCAGCTTCGACCTGCTCTATTTTCAACTGGAATTCTTTCAGGCCTCATGGTGGCGGCAGCTTTACAATTTTGGAAGAGACAAGCTGCAAGTGGGCCTCTTGAGCAATATCGCGCTCGAGTTGGATCCGGCATAGGGAGTCGCCCTGTCGACAGCAACACCGAGAGACATTTACTGGCATCCGATCGTGAAACATTTTGCCACCATGGCAGCCCAGTTATCGTCTAGAACAACCGTTTGGTTCATCGACTATAGGCTCAAGCGGAAGACGATTGCGCCCACCAAGCAGCAAGCACGGCTATCAGGGCGTATCTTCTACGGCAGTGACCGTCTATTTGTTGAGGTGATAGGCGCATTCGAAATGGACTATGACAAGTGGTGGATTGATCCTACAGGAGGAGAAGAGATGACTTTGGAAATGGAGACAGACACTCCCTCTAGAGCAGTGGACAGTTTCGTTTCGGAGCCTTGGGGCTTGACGCTTTCAGAGTCTGAAGGCGATGGCGAGTATTCTTCCGGTGCTGGTTCTCATGATGAGCACGGGAAATTTTCTAATGGAGAGAACGACACGCCTTTTTCTGAACTAGAGAGCGAGTGGCTGTTCAGGGGCGACTGGCTTCTGGACAAGATTGAGGAAAGCATTAAGCGCGACGCCGGCACTTGGGTGACGAGGTATTTTGACATTGCTCCTCCTGCTATCGGCCGAGAGGGCGCCAAATTCGGACTGCTCGCCTGCGAATATCTGTAAGCCTGGTGCTTGGGAAATTTTGCATTTTGCAGAGCGAGTTGAAGGTGTCTTGGAATTACAAATTAGTATTGTGAGTATTGGCTTTAGCGTTGATGTAAGGACATGCTTTGAAGTGGTTGTGGATTATGGATGTAGGTTGGCAAATTGCTAGCTGATGAAAAATGAAATTGCACGTCTTTCTTTTATGATTCAAGTTGGTCTCATAAGCAGCAATACAAATAAGTATAAATAGACGACACCTAATTGCAAATTTTAGGGTAGGAGAGTGTTTGGTCATGAAGCTGTATTGATGCATTGGAGCTTGGTGTGAGAGCAAGGTCAAGTTAGGTTAATGAAGACAAGCAGTAGATTTAATTAGAAGAAAAAAAAATGCATTGCTTTACTTATACGGATATTTTATAAACAGTAAATAGCGAGCGGTATTGTGAATTAATTGCATTAGATGCTCAGCACCAACATCATGTGTGCATCTCAGTGGGTTGAAGCAAGCTAAAAGGTGTCCATGATGGGTGGAGAAATGGAGACCTGCAAAACGGGGCAACCTCGTAATATAGCCCAGGTTAGTTCTACCACTTATATGCAAAAGGCAAGGTGCCAGAGTGGTTAATGGGTATGACTCGAAATCATATGGCTTCGGCCGCACAGGTTCGAATCCTGTTCTTGTCGCATATTTTTTTTTGATGTTTTTCATTTTCTTTCAAGCATGATGAAAGACGTCTTTTTGCTCATCGAGGTTAAATGATTTAGCATTGTTTCCCCATTGCATCTAGCCGCGATAAATTCCAAGACAATGTCTGGCATTGTTTACTTTTTTTTTTTTAATTAAAATGTATATGAATCTCTATTTTCTTTCTTTCATAATAAAAAACACCAAATTCATCGCTTTACTCCGTAAACTATGCTTGTCCCTCTAATATTACACCTCCAGTACTCCATATTACAGTAATTATCCCAACATTAACCCGAAAAGCACCATCGTCATCAATCATCAAAGCCACCGCCCTTCTTACTCCTTCTCCTTCTTCCACCCGTTCCACCTCTCAAACTCCTCTGTGTCTAGGTCAAACATGTCCAGCATCCTCCCCACGCTCTGATATACCAAATCATCCACCGACGACGGCCTGATATAATACGCTGGCACGGGAGGGAATATGATGGCTCCCGCTCGCGTCACGTCCAGCATGTTGCGCAGGTGAATCTCGCTCAGGGGCGTCTCTCTCGCCACCAGCACCAGCTTCCGCCGCTCCTTGAGAATCACGTCGGCAGCCCGCGAGATCAGGTCGTCGCACAGGCCCGTGGTGATGGCCGCCAGCGTCTTCATGCTGCACGGCACGACGATCATGCCGTCGACGCGGAACGAGCCGCTGGAGATGGACGCCGCCATGTCGTTGATGTTGTAGACGTGATCCGCCAGTGCGCGCACGTTGGACGGGTGGTAGTCGGTCTCGTACTTGAGCGTCTGCTCGGCCCATTTGCTGAGGACGAGGTGCGTCTCGACGTTGAGACGGCGCAGCGCAATGAGCAGCTTGACGCCCAGGATGGTGCCCGTGGCGCCCGTCATGGCGACGATGATGCGCTTGCGACGAGGCTGAGGATGAGGATAGGCCGGAGGATTGCCGTTGGCGCTGCTTTGGGAGATGACATCGTCGGCAGCTATGGAGGGAGACATGGTGAGAGTATTTGTTTATTTATGAATATCGTGTCGTAGGAGTTTGAATGATATATGGGAGGTCAGGGAGATATATTGCGAATCAAGCTGTGGAAGCAAAAGGAAAGCTGTTTGTTGTAATGATGCCTTTCTAAAACAAAACAAGCGCCATCATCGATCTATAAGTACGAATCCAAACATCCAGCTCTTCCGTGCCCAGCATTCTCGACTAAGCCATCAGACGTGTCGGCAATCTCGTCAATCCAGACGGCAAGAAAGAAAAAAGTGATCTGATGTATAATAACCGAGGGACGCTTTGCCTGACGGCATCGCCATATTAGGTCCGAGCCGTCCGAGGTGCCGAGAACCAAGTTTTTTTTTTTTTTTTTTTTTGGGTTGGGTTGGGTTGGGTTGAACTGGGAGAATCATCATTGACTAATTATGATTCATAGTACACCCTACCAGCATCTACTTTCTTGGCTTGATAATTAATTCACTAGAAACCTCCATTTTAGAAGACAAGGGTCAGCAGAATTACTTTTTCTTTGATGAAAATATGAGAATAGGTAACTTTTTGCGAAGAAAAGAACACAGTCCTAAGGGGCAATGGAATTTCGATATTATTATATATATTTCCGTTGCAGTTTAAGACAAGTCCTTGTGCTAACATAGAAATGAAAAACATGAATTTTTTATGTATTTAGAAGATATTGAATATTTCTTTCTATATATAAGTCTGATGAATAATAAAATAAGTGCCAAGCGAGTTAATATATCAGGGGCAACTTTTACTGCAACAGTAATTTAGATGCTGGTGGGGTGTAACACATTATCTCTAGCTGGCTATCAATAATTTTTAATGATTTATGTGTAAATATTGATATTTTATTTTATTTGACGAGCATTTCTTTTGTTTACTATTCAAGAGTTCGTTTAATATTCCCTTTGATGTTTTAGTGTTTTTGAGCCTCTCGGCACTTTATATAATTAAGCATTCAAGTGCTTACTATTAATTAGTAAACCACCTGATTTGTCTCCTTATTCAGCCTAGTTTTTCTCTCACCTTACCCCCGGCCCTTTTTGGAATCCTTCAATATCCAGCACCCCCCAGGCGGAAACTCCCGTCTCGATCTTAATTTTCCGTCATGTACGTATGGCATTGTTTAGGAATTATGCTAGCTTGACCAAGAAGGTGGAGATAATATATTATAAGCACTAAAATGGTAAATCAGGCCACTTATATGGAGTATTATGATGATAAATGTGCTCAAATAATACTGGTAATAATGAACGTATAGCAATGACGCGGCGAATTGCTCAATGGATCGCTGACTTTGAGCGTTTATTGGGTTAATTAGCTCGAGAATATGTGCTTTTACACAATGGCGTATACAACTAGGCCCAAACTATTGGTCGCGTGATCTACAGAATTGTGACTAGTCTCTTGCTCTTACTCGATACTCCGTACAGAGTACCAAGTACAAAGCATTCTTTTTAGAAATGTAGGATTTTTTTTCCGACTTTTTCCAACTATTTCCCACCACCAATTCAAGAGTAGTGGGTAGGCCAAAGAAAAAAGGGATAAGTTACAAGAGCTAGCACCTCAGAAACGGGGACACGGCTCTGGGATTGGCCCAGTATGACGTTGGAAGATATGCACGTAGAGGATATACGGACGTTTCAGCACCGGAGGAGAAATCTGCAACGCCACACTCACAAGTCTGGGGAAATGTCTCACTCTTACGCCCTATACCCCACAAGCTCTCGGCCGCGAGATAGGAATAGGAAGACTCCCAGGAGTGCGTACTACAACAGGTTCGGAGATAACACTAACACCAGGTGCCGTTATGGCGAACCTACAGAATGTATAACGGTCAAATCCTTCTTTTCAATAATCCCCTAAACCAAAACATGCCGGCTACATTTCCTAAAGCTCTCCAGGCATCTGTTATACAAGAACCTAATGAAGGAAGCTAGCCGTTATACCCCACACGCCCCCTATATAGCATGGATCAAAACATTAAGCCAACAAACAAACAATTCAAGAGAGTGGCTTAGTATCACGTAGAAAGACCGAGCGTCTCTTGGTTCTATACTTGTCGTACCATAAACTCCGATCCCTGTTTCACTATAGCCTGGATACTTCCTGGAGCAGATTATCCAATCAATTTTATTGGAATTGCGAATTTAACGTAGGGTATTAAGGACATTTAAAGACTCATGCGAATATACATAAAAAAGCCATATTCGCCTTGCAAGACATATGCCACCGTAAATAGCACTACTCGTACATAAAAAGAAAAACACAGCCCTTTCTATTTGTTTCGGTCCTATTTCCTTGTTTAGAATTCGTTCATGGCCTCATAAGGCCCTGTAGTATCTTGGTTAGTTCCGACTCAACACATAGCTAGGGGAAAAAATATTGCATGCTCACCTTTCATAATCGAATCAAGATACATTAGGGGTGACAGCTCCGACGTGCCCCAGGGATACGAGTACTCATTCATTGATAAGCTAAATCAGTCAGTACACATTCGTTCTAAGCAGAGTCGAAATGAACAAACTTGTCAACCAACATTGAGGTAAAATTATAGCCCATCACACCATCCATGGTGGTATCCAACGGAGCTGCTGCATCCTGAATTCTTGGCAAAGAGTAATTCTGCTCCGGTGGATTTTCCGTCTGTGGCCCTTCGGAAAACGGTGATGTTGATGCGGGGCTGGCCAAGGCGGGAGCTTTCTGAATGGCATTTTGCAAAGCCACTAATGCTCGAGTATGGCTCATTGACAGCCAAGGGTTGTTCTCTGACATCATGCCGGTCTCATCGTCCGCCTGCGCTGCTCGTGAAAATATCTTCATCACACGCTGCAGCACATCTCGACTCTCTGGATCACCTCGCGTTTCTTCCCATAAACAAAGTAGAATCGTGGCACTCAACACCGCGTGGATCAAAGACCACGTGCGGATGGGTATGATGCTTAGTGACTGAAACTCGATGAATGCCTTTGCAGTATTCATCAAGCTCTCCTTGGCTCGGGACTTGAGAGACTGCAGCATCTCAATTTGTTCGTTATTCGTAACCGCAATCTTGGTCAATGCCGGCCGGGCGACAACCGATACTGCAAAAAACAGCTGGATCTGTATTGTGAGATTTTCGTAACGTTGTTGGATATTTTTGCAGTTACTTCGGTCCTGGAGATAAGCCACGGCCCGAGACTGATACCCGTCCAGCTCTGCTAGTAGCTTCAATGAGGCCTCACAGCTTGGTTGCTCTAAATTTAGGAGGCTCATGCATATATCAACGATGCCAGTCATCATGTCGGTGAAGCCTAGTGGTCCATCAGAACGATAAAGGATGTTCCGTGTCGCCAAAGATTGCTTCGCTGCAATATGCGGTCGGCCATGGCATAGACTGAGCAAGACGTCCTGCCTACAAATGGTATCCCTATAATAACGATGACCAAAGAGTTAGCTTTATACTTAAAAAATGCAAATGAATCCATAAACCAAAGGCTACCTACCAAAGAGCCTGCTTCTTCTTGCCTTTGTCTTCCGCCAACTGGGATTCAGTTAGAGTATGCAGCCCCAGGGCCTGCGCTACTCGGACTGTAGTGCCCAACATGACCCACGAGCCGTCTGACTGTCCAACATCTTGAAGAACGGTTCCAATGATGAGCAGCGTCTGGACTACGTCGAGTGATGGATGCAAGGCGTAATTGGCAAGACGGAGACAGTCAAATGCACGTTGTACTAAAGTGCGCAGCCAGATTAGTCAGGTACAAAGTCTATCATCGCTTTGTATAAGCGACGGGCGTCATCTTGCTTACTAAAATCATGGCAATGCTCAGAACGTCTCCTTGGAGACTGCATCACGGAATAATGAGCACTGGTGGCAAGTGCCGCCAGTAGCAGAGCAATCCGTGATATATAAGCTTTGCAGACCCATTTTGGAGAAAAGACGTTGGGGTCTCGAAGCTCACCCGCTTCCAAAGCCGAAAGGTAATCGCAGAAGGCAGACTCCAAATCATCAGGATCTATAAGAACAGGATTAAGAGGATAGATTGTGGCACCATGAGAGGGAAAATATCTACCAGCAACAGTGTCAGTAAGTTTCCATATAGAGCACTGATGATGCCATCGATTCTGATGAGACGACATATATTGGCGATATAATCAAGACTCATATTTACAACTGGGGTACCAAGACTTGAGACAATCGAAAAAGAAAAGACGCGATGATCATACCTCAAAACTTCCTCTTTCTGCGGGTTGAGCTTTAATAAGGCAGCCCACCTCTCCTGTATCGTCTTGAGCTTCATGAAAGGATAGAATTCTAGTGTGTTGTGTAAGCCAAGGACTGGTCCGGCCTTCTGTCTCATCTCTATAGCTGGAGAGTCGGCTGAACCATGCAGCATAGTGAGGACAGAACTGTCCCCTTGGTAATTTTCCTTTCTTATCGTACGATAGCAGTTCGCTTGCGGTGCCCGGGAGCAAAGTGGCACCGCTGTCACAGCCAGAGAAGAAGTCGTCTGAGTCGTCGATGAGTCGGACTCAGGAGTATGCTCGCGCGGTGTCAGCCCTAATCCCGGCTCAGACTCTCCCCTGCTTCGAGCGGTAATGCTCTGAGGCGTTGGCGTTCGTGCTCCGTCCGTGGCGACTTTTTTGGAGCGCCTTCCACGCCTCTTCTCAGGAGTGCCGACGTTGTATGAACATATCTCTGGATGGCCTCGTTTCTGACATGTTCGACACGGTTGGCCGTGATCGCATTTCACCTTGCGCTGCCGGCACGGATAGCATGACCGAGCCTGCGAGATGCGACGAAGGTATAAGACTCTGTCGATTTCTTTCTGCTCTGCAGATGGTACAGGCGCATGCCCACTGTGTCTCAGCGCTTGTTGGCCATGAATATCCATTGTGATGGAGTATGAGTGTGATCCAGCGTGAAGTTGGGAGGATCCGAAGGGGCTGCTTATGTTCCGAGAGGCCGAGCCTTGTTTGGACGACGACTTTGGAGAAGCTTGGCGGATAGCTCGGAAGCTCGGCGCTTTTTGATCCGCAACAGTGGCTTAGCCTTTCTCGGCACTGTTCGTTCTATGCTCGTTCTAGACACTCGTTCTAGACACTCCTCGGTCTACGGAGTAGACATTCCTCGGTCTCGGTAGTTCTTGCGGGGGTCACATCAGGCATCACTGCAGGCAGGGTTATCAGTTTCGTTACTACATACCTATACTGATATTACTATAAGTAGTTTATAGTAGTAATGAATAAGATACGAAACCTTCATAAACGGATTTTTTAATATACCACCTATCTTATATACGTATTCTTTAAAATATTCATAAAAAAAGATTGAAAAAGGGATGAAAAGGGGGGACAAAAAAAAGAGGCATTTTTGATTATTAAAAGAATATTACACCCTTCTATAAAGGGAATCCTTACATTGTCCTCATATTAAAAATAAATAAATAGAGGACCTGTTGGGTCCACTTATAGTGAGTAACTGTGAGTCTTCGCCTCGCATCATCACATCACTTACATTTGGTCACCAAGAGTGGAACCAGCAAGAAAGACGGAGTACGCATATGACAACAAGTACGAAATGCTGCGTCCTTATATTTGACAACCCTGACAGCAGGGTCTTGGCGTATCACTACAGGCTCTGGAATCATTGCAGGGGGGGTCCTTGGGCACTGGGAGGCTTACTGCATACGTAGATAGACTCGGAGACAATGGAAGGAAATAACTCACGTAGAGGAAAGGAAAAAAGATGATGAAGCGTTTGATCAACTGCCTTGGCATGTCCACCAGGCTTCAAAGAACATGAGGCAGTCGACTATATATAGTATTGCCACGATCGAGGCCACTGCAGAGTAATATAACCGAGCCAACACTCTCAGCTGACTTACACCTTATATCAACCGCATTAATCTCTCTCTGATTTTTGATTCTTTGATTATTAAAAAAGAGTCTTTTGCGTTCAAATTCATCATGTCTGTCTTCAGAGACCCTTCTGACCCCGAACCTGCTCACTTGAGCTTTAGAACCTTCATCAATGCCCTCCGTGAAGATGGCGATCTAGCAGATATTGATACCCCTATTGATGCCAATCTCGAGGCTGCGGCCATTACCCGCCTCGTCTGCGAGACAGACGACAAGGCACCGCTCTTCAACAACATCATTGGCGCTAAAAAAGGCCTCTGGCGAATCCTTGGAGCTCCCGCTTCTCTTCGTAAGACTCCTGGACAGAAATATGGCCGTCTGGCACGGCATGTAGCTCTGCCTCCAACTGCCAGCCTGCGTGATATTCACGACAAGATGCTGTCTGCGACTCACATCCCTCCCATTGAGCCGGTTGTCTTGCCTACTGGGCCTTGCAAGGAGAATTCCATCGAGGGAGACGATATTGACTTATTCGAGTTCCCACTGCCGGTAGTTCACCAGTCAGACGGCGGAAAGTACGTCCAGACTTTTGGCATGCATATATTAGAATCGCCCGATGGCAAATGGACCAACTGGTCAATATCAAGGGCCATGGTGTCCAGCAAGCGGAAGCTCGTCAGTCTCGCTGCCAACCCGCAGCACATCAGACTGATCCACGAGCAGTGGGCCAAGACAGGCAAGAAAGAAATCCCCTGGGCACTGGCATTCGGTGTTCCTCCCACCACTGCCATGGCTGCCTCTATGCCTCTCCCTGAGGGAGTCAGCGATCCTGGATACGTCGGTGCTATGTGCGGCGAGCCGCTGAAGATGGTCAAGTGCGATACCAATGACATTTTGGTCCCGGCCAACTCAGAGATCGTCTTTGAGGGCACATTCTCTGTTGAAGAGACGGCTTCCGAAGGCCCCTTTGGAGAGATGCACGGCTATACTTTCCCAGGAAGGAGTATTGTAGGCCACGTACATACAATCAACAAGATCACGTATCGTAACAATGCAATCTTGCCCATGTCTGCATGTGGTCGTCTAACCGACGAGACTGTAAGTAGTGGCCGCTCTTGTTCTTCTCACTCTTCTCCTTGTCCATCATCATCATCTCTTTTTCGATTTCACTTGTATCAAGTTAGTAAACTAAACAAACAACGCGCCACAGCACACCATGCTCGGAGTCCTCGCCGCCGCTCAAATCCGCCAAATCTGTCAGGACGCCGGCCTCCCCATCCTCGAAACCTCCTGTCCTTGGGTCGGTCAAGCCACCTGGATCGCCCTCAAGGTTGATACCAACCGTCTCCGCGCCCTAAAGACCAACGGTAAGGAATTTGCCAAAAAGGTCGGCGATCTCGTCTTTAACGCCAAGTCTGGCTTCGCTATGCACCGCCTCATTCTCGTGGGCGAGGACATTGACATTTATAACGACAAGGACGTCATGTGGGCTTTTGTCACCCGCTGCCGTCCTAATCTGGATGAGGTCTTTTTCGAAGAAGTCCTTGGATTCAGACTCCTCCCGTACATGGGCCATGGAAACGGTGACCCCATCAAGGGAGGCAAGGTCGTGAGTGATGCGCTTCTGCCGGTGGAATACGTAAGTGGCCCGAATTGGGAGATTTGCAACTTCAAGAACGCCTATCCGAAGCCGGTTCAGGAGAAAGTCCTGAAGGAGTGGGAGTCAATGGGATTCCAGAAGCTGGATGAGGAGGCTTTAAACGTCCACCAAGTAAATTGAAAATGAAATAGTAATACAAAAGAGATACCTCAAGCAGAGAAAGTCACGATTGATGATGAATAGCTGGCACTTGCAGAGAAAGAACTTTGAGCTTGAACAATCTCCGTCGTATTTATGCTCCGCTGATGAAACTAAAAGTCTCCAATCATAATGCCTACTAATACACTACAATACAAATTACAAAGCCGCGCTCTTCTTTCTTAATAGCATTCACTTCATCCATCATCAACGCCGCACGTCAAGCCCATCAAACTCGCCAATCCGAGTCATCCATCTATCCTATCCATTTCATATTGCTACAAGTACCATTCCGTCCTCCTTATCCAGTCGAGTGCCTGCGATTTTTTTCCCCCTCTCTCCTCTATTTCACTCCCTTTTTTTGTTTTTGTTTTTGGATTGTGTGTTCTGTGTTTGCCAGTCATTTTGGCCCACAATCAGTACAAAATGGTGCGCCGTTCGGCGTTCGCTCCCATCGCTCTCTCAACTCTAGTTCTATGTTCATTGGACGCATTATGTAAGTACGTGGATGGAAGAGTGTCAAAGCGAAGAAGTGCTCATCATTGTCAAAAAGCGATCCTAGGGGCGACCAAGTGTCGGCCAAGTGTGGACAACTCCGAGAGAAAGGGCAGTGTCTCACTCTTCTTTTTTCTGCGACTTGCTGGTTTCCTGGCTGCCTTCTGACCCCTCTTCTTTGTTTTCAGACTTCTTGTCGGACTTGCCTTTCTTCCACTTGGATATCTTTTCGCCCAAGTATCGCCATGATTTCTTGAAGCCACCCATCAGTAAGCCCTTGACGCTTTGGGATGTACTCGGCCAGTTGACTGTCTGCTTAATGACTTGGCGGGTTATCCGTTGTAGTTGTTCCGGGTCATCTGCAGCAATTCGCTTCTCAAATTCTCCTGCCTGGCGGCGTTTTACAGCTCCGTCAGAGTCAGACGTTGCCGCCATCATGGCTTTGAACTCGTCCTGGGGGATGCCAAGCTTCTTTCGGTATTGAAAGTAGAGTCTGGACCTGAAACTTCCCGGCAGGCGCCTGACCATGTTTCCCCGCTTCACCAAATCCATATCCTGCTGCAGTCTGGTGTTGGCTTCGGGATTCAAAATCCAGCTCTCGTCGTCTAGTCGAACAGGGTCCACAAATGACACGTTGGGAAGCGTCCTGATCAATGGGGCATAGAGTCGGCGGAAATGGACCATGTTGTTGGAGACAATGTTGGCCACTTTGCTCTTGTTTTCGGTAGGGAGAGCCATTCGCGGATCGCCAAGGTAGCTAAGGCCAGCAATGGTACTGTACAGGTCGGCCTCGGTAAATTTTGACGGCAGGAGAAGGAGCGCAGTTCGGACAGCAGCGATGAGGTTGATCTGATTCGCCAGACGGACTTGAGGATGGTCACGGAGAATCTTGACAGGTTTTTGCAGGCGCCCCGCCAAATAGAGGTTATCCCAAGTAGACAAGTCCCTAACCAAGTTGTCGATGCTTGTGACGCCATACTTGACCAACATGCCGCTAATTTCGATGTAGGGGTTAAAATACACGCCGGCGCCCCAGTCCTGGACTCGCGAGACAAAGCCCGAGCCGAGCGATGCGACTCCGGAGTAGTGGTCTCGGTGTTGCTTCATATTGATAGAGTGCCAGTGCTCTATGTGTGTGACTCCAAAAATGAAGTCGATCATCTTAGGCGAGCCTTTTTGGGCCTTGACCAAGGCCTCGGGCGGCCTGGGATGGACGGCTCGAAACTCAGCTTCGCTGATGCTGCGGCCGGCCTTTTCCTGGGGGAAAACGCCCGACCCGTAGGCGAAACAGTAGACAATTGGCGCATTGAACTGGCGCAACATCATACGCAGGGCCTCCTTGAGTTCATAGTTGATAATCATATGTTGGTTTACGCCAAAGAGGCGATGAGGAAGCTCTTCGAACGATTGAATGGCAAAGTCTGCTGTGTCTTCCCACTCATCGCCATATAGATTGAATTTTCCTCCAGCAGATTCTTTGCGGCGATGGGTTGATGTTGACGATGACGATGACGACGATGATGATGACGACGGTGTCGCTCCAGACGCTGGAGTTGATGGTGATGATGCTGTTTGATCATTGCTCTGTCCATCTGCCTGTCGGTTCTGCTGGGAAGTTGTTGAGTTGGAAGACCATCGCTTCTGATATGATTGAGACGATGGCGATGATATTGAAGAGGATAAAGAGGAGGTAGAGGACAGCCGTTTGTAGCCTGAGAGAGCTTCGGGGTTGGAAGAGACGAAGAACAACGATAGCCGAGGGCCGCGGGACGCAAATGTCGATGGCAGAGAAACTCTTGTCGCCTGTAAACAGCCCCATGTTAGTCACGAATTACGCGGTAATGGCTTGGAGTGTACCAGACCAGTTTACTTACCCCGATACTTCTTCCAAGCGCGACCATTGTGGATGAGTACAGCAGCTCGATGCAGTCCTTCTTTAAAGCTGAGCCGAGCCGATCGAGGGAATGTGAGTGTAGGCAGAAGCGGGATTCAGCAGCGTTTCGGTAGCCAAAGCCTTGTACTAAAGACTGGAGGTTGATTGATATAAGATTGGCCCAGGTTAATTGACGAGCCCCGTGAGATCCGGGCCGTGGCTCGTCGGCACTGGCATGTCCAATGGCTTGTTGGTGTTTTGGTGGTGGATATTGGTGGGATGAATGGATGAATGGATGAACGGAGCTACTAGCTGAGCTTCCCACTTTCTTGTATTCCGGGTGGGTCACGGGCAAGTTTTTAGCTGCGTCATAGTACAAGTAGTACAGATGTATCTACATGCGCACCAGGTCTCTCTCTGAGTACCATATAATAATTCCTAGTAGATTAGTACCTAATGGATGATGGTGAGTCCTGTGTGTTTGTTTATTTTTGGTTATTATAGATAATATTTCTGCTCCCGGATGCATTGTGTTTATATCCCTATGCTGCATTATGTATTTCGTACAGCTCTTATGAACTAGAGGGGATTACTTAGTAGTGACTAATTCAAGCTTCTGATGCCGAGTAATCAAGTAGTACCTGGCGGTAGGTGGATTGCCGATTGGCCAGCACAGATCTTATCTGATTGCCGAACTTCTACTACCAAGGTATGAGTATGGAGTACGGCGTAGGTACACACTAGAGCTCAGTCTTAGAATTCCGTGCTCGTAGCTTGTTTACATGACTGAGACAACTATCGTTTACACATCAATTGGCAAACTAAAACTTGCTCCTCTATAAACAGAAAACAACTGATGAAAATATTTTCAAGTAAACTATTGCTTCTCTGCACAAAATCTCTCATCTGCTCACAATTGTTCGTACATATCGTCTATTTGCTTTATTTGCTTACCTACCCGAGAGCTTGATATAATCACGTGACCACACATACTGCTGCAACTCACCTGCGACGCGAAGAAGCGCGTTTAGCAGGGAAGAAAGCAAAAGCTCAACAGCCACCATTATTATTTTAAAAGGCCCAAGTCAGTTTTTGAGATGCGCGGCCGCGCGACGCAGGATGCTAATGGCCCTGCTGGTCGGCCAGGCTCTCGGTCGACCAGCAGGTTGCGCACCGGGAGCAGTTCGAGCCTCTCCCGACCAAATCTGTCGCTTCGTGATTCAAGGGTAAGCCAGAATGTAGCTACTTGACTTAGCATTTCTCGTGTAGAGCATTGATTAACTCGTTTCGTTTGTGTCTTTTAGATAGGATCATTTCGTGCCACTCAACCCACTCGCAACATCATTACTGGAGAGACAAACGTAGAGAGGCCCCCCTCGAGACAGAGCATCGCTGTCGCATCTGTTCGGGGTTCGCCCGAGAGTTCAAAGGAGAATCTCGTACCGCCCAGCTCAGATGAATCTGAGAAATACCGAAAGGAGATTGAGGCCCTCAAGGCCGAGATTGGAACCTTGCAGTACCGCTTGCAGACTGTCGAGCAAGAGAAAGACATTGCCCTGTCTCAACAAAGCAATAAGATGGAGCAAGCCCGTCGACGCGAACAGGAAGAAGCCCAGCAGCGCCAATCCGCCGAAGCAGAAAAGGCCAAGACGGACAGCAAGATAGAATCGATCCGAGGCGAAATGGAGGAGTTAAAGGAAGCTGCAGAAAACGATAAACGATCACTGGAGTCCAAGGTGCGGGCCGCCGAGGATGAAGCCCGTCTTCTGCAGGATCAGTTGGAGGACTTGTCCAACGCCAAAGATGAAGCAGCGAGAAGAGCAGATAAAAAGGCCAACGATCTGCAGATGCAAATCGCTGCCGCGAATAGCTCAATACAGGAGATGGAGCAAGAGACCGAGGCGCAAGAGTCGACATTGAGGCAGTACCAAGAGCAGATTCTAGAAAAGGATACATTGATCGGAAATCTGGAGGCAGATGTGCTGCGGCTCAAAGCGCAAAGCGGCGATGCGGAGACCATGGAAATAATCAAGAGCGAGCTGTCTGAGCAGGTTTCACACATCCGTGCTCTCGAGGCTTCGAACCGCGAACAACTTTCCGAGCTGAAGCGACTTCGGGCTGTCAACAAGGCTGTTGAGATTGTCGAGGAGGAGAAGAGGACATTACTGAGAAAGGTCGAGGCCGCAGAGAGGTTAGAGGCGGAGCTGGCAGAAGCTAGGATACAACGGCAGAGGCTAGAGGATGAGCGTCTATCATGGTCGGCCTATCTCGAGAATGTGTCGGAAACAGGCCAGGCCGAGTTTGACTCACCAGAGCAGATTGCGAGAGCGCTCGTCCAGGAGCGGTTGACCAATGCCTCTTACGTGGAGCAACTGGGAGCAGTCCGTGCCGAGCTTGGTGCTCAGCAAGGTCAAATCAAGGCCTTGGAAGAAGAAAAAGCGCAGCTAAGAAGCGAAACTGAAAATGCCACGACGTCTGCCCAGGCTGCCAATACCGACAAGATTCGCATGCGTCTTGATCGGCAGCGTGCCTTGGCTTTGAAGGAAGTTGAATACTTGCGCGCACAGCTTAAAGCGTTTGACACGGAGGAGCAGACCCTACAACCTGACCAGTTTGACGAGACTCGCATGACACGCATCCAGGAGTTAGAGGACATGGTGGACAACTACAAGTTGGAGGTCCAGCGATTACACAGTGAACTTTCATCAATGGACCTGTCATCATCCCCCCAGCAGCCATCATCGCCACAATTCCTGCTACCCGCGGGAAGCAAGCGGAGTCGGGCCGAGGACGATGTCGCCCAGGAGCAGATGGGCCAGCTTACGCGTAAGAACCGCATGCTTCAGGAAGAGTTGACAAGCATACAGACGCAAGTCGCCATGCTCGAAAAGGATCTCTCTACTAGCCGCGAACAGCTTTCTGCCGCCAAAGAGCAGACCAAAACGCGGGTTCTGTCACTAAGATCAAACCCCACATCAGACTATGAAGCAATCAAGCGGGCCACCCTTGAGGCGCTGCAAAAGGAGAACAAGGAGTTGTTGGCGACGCTGCGCTCGAAGCAGACGAGTCCTTCCATCCCCCTGATTCCAACTTCAGTGCTGAGCGCCATGGAACGAGAAATCGCAGCAGCAAAGGCCGAGACCGCGAGCGCACAGAAATCAGCGCGCCGCCTCAAGGAAGTCTGGGGCTCCAAGTCTCAAGAATTCAAAGAAGCCATCTTCTCGACCCTGGGGTGGACCGTCACGTTTATTCCCAACGGCAAGATGCGCGTCGAGAGCACGTTCTACCCGTCGCAGTCGGACGAGCACGAGAACTCGATTGTGTTTGATGGCGAGAGGGGCACGATGAAGGTGGGCGGAGGGCCCAAGAGTGCGTTTGCGCGCAAGATTGGCGACCACATTGGCTTTTGGGTCAGGGAGAAGGGCTGCATACCTGGATTTCTGGCGGCATTGACTTTGGAGTTTTATGAGGAGCATGCGAGGGCTGCTTCCGGAGAGTAAAAAGGGAGAAAGGGGGAAACGAAAAAAGAAGACGGAAAAAGAATTAATGGTAGAATATCGATTTATGCAAGCGCTGCACCGATATTACGAACTTGTTTTGGCTGGTTTTCTTCTTGATTGTTATAAAGCATGTAATTGGACACTTCAATCACTTGCAGCCTTTTGTACATGTCATCCTCGTCATATATCCGTGTTTTTTTTATTTATTGCTAGCAATGCAATTTGGGTCCAAGCCTGGGAGGTATATAGTTAATGGCAACAATGGCTGCTTTTTCCTTCTCATTTGGGTAAGAAGTATCATTAATTTCATTGTCCAGTGACTTTCAAAGTGAATTCCTCTACGAAGCAACAGTATTCGCCAAGTAAGTTGAATTTATATACATCATATTACTACATATTTATTTAGAAACATAAATGAGCAACCAGCTAATTAACAAAGGTCATTCTGCATTCAGTTCCCCGTCGGACCGCACGTAGACACCTTCAGCCCATTCATGATGCTAGCATAGCCCGCAGGCTGCAGCTCATCCGGTGTGCCCGCAGGAATCGTGCCCACGTAGGCATTGAAGTTGTATATGCCGCAGGGGCAGTGATCCAGGATCTCCATGCCCGCGTCGCCAGACAAACCATTTACCTTGAAGGAAACTGGACCAGGCACCATATCGACAGAGAACTTGTTGGCACCGGCAGCGGCCTGGAAGGTCTGGGTCTGGCCACCGACGGTGACCTCGAGGGTGCCGGCTTCCTTGAGGAGCGTGACGATGAAGACTTTGTCCTGCAAGGTCTGGTAGCCGTCGGGCCGGCCCTTGAAGTAGTTGCCCGAGGAGTTGTTGGCGTCTCCCATGGTGGTGTCGGTGGCATCGCAGTTGATGGACGAGAGGGTCGGGCGGAACCAGTAGACTATCTTTTCCTCTGCAATGTGAGCGCCAGGATCGGTCGAGCCCTCCTTGTACGCGGCGATGAAGGGCTGGGCCATGTCCAGCCAGCCGTTGTGAGGCATGCCATACGTCCACTGGGAGTTTCCGTCGTCGCTGTGCGGGCTATCGAGGCGACCAACGTAATGAGACTCGCCATAATCATTCCACGTAATAATCTCGACGAAGCGAGGCTTGAGCTGCAGGATCTCAGTCCAGCGGTCGAACCAGAGGGTGTCGCTTGGGAAGACCCAATTCTTACTGTAGGGGACACTAGAGCCGTAGTGAGTTGAAAACCATGGAGAAATTGGAGCGAGATACGGCTTGCCAGCCAGAGCACTGATGTAAGTGTTGTCGCCATCTTCAACAGTCACGTTGGCGCCGGGCTTGGGAGCCTTGTTGTTGCCATCACTAGGCCAGGCCATCCAATTGAAAGCACCATCAACAGCATCGAGGTTGGTGCCCTCCTGAGGATGGAAATTGGGTGCCCAGAAGACGTTGCCGCCAGCAGCAGCACGGACGGCATCAGAGTTAACACCATCGCCGGTGAATGACGAGGCGAAGACCTTGCCGTCAACCATGAGCTGGGCGGGCTTGGAGGCGTACTTTTGGATCATTTGGCCGACCTGCGTGCCCTGGTTCGTGGTGTACCAGTTGAAGTCGAAGGAGATGAAGACCTTCATGCCGTTGTTGGCGGCGGAGTCATAGGCGTAGCCGAGCTGCTGGTCGGTGTACGAGTCGGTACCGATGTTGAGGGCGAAGGCGTCGATGCCGGCGGCTTTGGCGGCCTTCATGTCGGCATCGAAGTCGGCGGCGCTGGTGCGGCTGCCAACGATGCCAATCTGGTAAATGGCGTGTTAGTTGGTTTCTGCGCGATGTTGTGTCTTTCAGTTGCGCCACGTACCATGAAGTGGCAAAAGACGAGCGGTCCACCATCTTGTCGAGCTGAGAGAGAAGTGCTAGATGAGCGAGGCACTGATAGAGCAGACGACGAAGTGGCCAACACTGCCGTGGCGTAAAGTTTGAACAAGCTCTGGACACGCATGATGGGTGGTTTTGACGTTTGCCAGAGAATAGATATAGAATTTGAAGCTCAATATCAGCTTGGCGGGCCAAACATTTCAGCAATCCGTGAAGCCATCACAGCTTTATATAGCACGAGAACAGAGACTCTCCATCATCTCCCCTATTTGCACCCACACAACACACACATCAACAACCCTTTCCCGGCCAAAGATCCGCCAAGGCTCCTGGGATATCGTTTCGTTTCACGGCGTCTTTGGTAGATTAAAATGCACGCGGCTGCTTCATCCGGAAATGATCATCTTTCCTTAGCCTCCGGGTTTAGCAGCAGCTTTTGGAAGAAGATCGTCTGTGCTTTTTTGCGCTGAAACGATCTCCTGGCACGGCCGGACATCTCGGCGGCTTTTATAGACAGACATGGGAAGTGTCAAAGTTGTCAGCTTAATTGATTTTGCGGTCTTTTTTGTTTACATGCTCATTATCCTAGTTCAGCTTAGAGTAGAGGTTATACGCAAGTTGTTAGTACAGCGTTGCCTTAAGACGTCAAAACAAAGGCTCAAAAGCGACCGAATATAGCGCCGAACAAGTGAGCACTATTTTCTTCTCCTTGTCTTTCCGATGAGTGAGGCTATGGAGAAAAGCATAATATGCTCAGCTCAGTTGTGGATCTGTTTCAAGATATAGTTATTGGGTCTTTGTGGCTCCCTCACATTTCCGCCAAGCTGTCACTGTGATTTAATCTACGGAAGACGCAAAGTGACATTTAGTGGATCGATGGGACGATTTCCCGATTAGATTCAATTTACCAAGTGTCAAGATCGAATTTTAGCAATCTCTTCTAGTTTTATGTCAATTGCAATTGCAACTGTAAATGATATCTGAAGGGATGGATAGTAAGTAGGAGTTGAGTGCATAGAGTGAGACAGGCAGATTTAGACTTACACGAGTTACTGCAATTGCGTCCACTGCAAGGATTACAGCTTGGCTAATCCATCGCGCCAAGCAGGGGTATCCAACCAAGGTTATTTGCATCCCTTATTTTTAACCATCTACGGAGTAGGCAGACAAGATTCTCCTTTCAGTACGTAGTCCGGACTTTATTTTATAAGCAGATGCAACAGTGATCGACAGAGTATACTTCGTATAATATTCAACACCTTCTAAATCGAGACAGTCACTTTATCGCCCACTGACTCGTATAATTGTATGTATTGTATACTTACCTAGGTGAGCAAGATACAGCGGAAAGCGAAATAGTGCATGCCCTGTCGCTCAGTCCGCTTAAAGTACCATTATAAAGGTATCGTGAGAAAAAAGACGGCTCCAGTATTCATGTTTTTATTATATGTGCGACGATGCATTCTTAAAGAAACTTATTAACCGCTTACTTATGCGAGCCATTATACCCCTCACCGTTATGTTAACTTAGCTAAGCCGTAATATACCTGTATCCTTTCTCTGAAGGAGATTGCTGCGGTCCATCATTGCAGTCATTAAGCCTCTGGGGAAAAGATCAGGCTATTAATCGCGAATTTAACGATCAGTCTGACAGAACCAATTTTCTCTCCCAGATCAATCCTGCTGGGAAGTAATAATAATCATATTATTGCGTTTGCTTTCAAGAGCTCATTGGGGTATTACGTATCCAATGGCTGCTTTCGGTAGGTCGTCAAATCGCGCAACCAACCAACCAACAACAACTTCGGCTGCGTCCACTCGTAAGATGAAAATATTGCTCTCCCCGCAGCATTTCCCAAAAGCCCCCATCAATCATGTATCTTGAAGTTGACCCGCAGGGTGATACCGTAATCACCCTTCATGATGCAAACAATCCTCCATCTACTTCAGATGATAAAGACACAGGTACTATTTTCTCAATCCAGTTTACACAGATCAAGAAAGAAAAGTGCAGCAATCACGTCCGATTCCATTTTACACACATCAAAAAAAAAAAAAAAAAAAAAAAAAAAAAAGCTCGCTATCCATTAACCCGAAAACCAGTCGATTGTCCTCAAAGGTTAACTTTTATATAGTAAAGGAAGTCGTCTCTGAAAAAGGATTTCTCGTCTCGAGAAAGCACCTTATGCTAGCATCTCGTCGCGCGCTTGGAGAAGCTTTCAAAGAAGCTACCCCGGAAGAAGATGGTCGCTTTCGTTGGAGTATTGAGTCAAACTTTGACCCAGAGGCCTTTGGAATTGTGATGAAGATCATCCACGGACAGACCCGTGATCTCCCTGTGAAAATAAACGTTTCCTTGCTCGCTCAAATAACCGACGTCGTGGATGATATGGAGTGTCAAAATGCTGTTTGGTTCTTTGCCAAACGCTGGCTGGATCAGGTGAAAGATGAAATTCCATACGTGATTTGTGAGGATCTCATGAGATGGATCTTGATTTCATTTGTTTTTGAGGAGACGGAGATTTTCAGATTGACAACACATATAGCTATACAACATAGCCTAGATGCTATGCCCACCTTCAACCTTCCTATACGACCCAAAATTCTCGGTGAGTGGTAAGACCTTTGCCGAGATAATAGGCTAATATAGCCAGACGATATTGGCATGAGGAGGGAGAATATATTCGGTGCTCTGTTTGACCGTCTATGCAACCTGGAATCTCAACTACTTGGACAGAGGTTAGGATGCAGCCAGGGCTGTAGGGCCATGCTACTTGGCACATTAAACCAAGCGATGAGACTGAGTTCACTGTCTCCTCTGCCCTCCTCGCCATATATGGGAATAAGGATCAGCTCAACCTTCCAAACTTTGAAAACAATTGAGGGACTGAATTATTATTGTGCGACGCAAGATAGTACCGATGATACAAAGTCTGGGGAGTGGATGATTCAGAGCCGTCCTCTACCACGTCAGAAACAAACACTTTGGGATCAAACGACCGAAGAAAGTGTACCTCTGAAATTAGTACGGCATAAATGTCGCTTGGAAGACTATCTCAGCGGAATACTGCATACTACCAACGCCGAAATCAAGGGTTTAGAGCTAGCTCAATATTTAAGCGAATGATTTACAAGGAAATGAAATTTATAAGAAGAATCTACATATTTCTAAAGCCATGGATGACTTGGTTCATCTATATATAAACAAAAGGTTGCTTATATATTGTTAAGTGTAGGTAATTTAGTGACACTCATTTCGCTTGTTAGGTAGTTAGCATCTATACCTAAGCTAGGCGTCTTAGACAAAAGGTTGGTGAAGCTTGGCGTAAAAGTAAGCTGACGGTTGCTTCTGGTATAAGTTGTCACTTTATTTCATCCTTTAAGAGTGTGTCCAGTTTGAGCGTGGTGGTTGTGAGATTTAGGGGTGAGTCGGCTTCAAATTCTCCCTAGAAAACTGTGGGTGGGATGGTGGTTGGAGTGTTCGCTTTCGACAGTGTGGTTGGCAGTTTATAGGGGTCCGCGACGATGTCTTTCGTCTAGCAGACTTGAGCTGAATTGCCAGTTTGGCCTTCGCCTTGCGCTTGAGCGATGTTTGCGGGTTGTGCTCAGGTTCTTCCCATTCAGGGGATGTTTGAGGCTTAACTAATTGGTGCTGATTTTGTATTTTATAGAGGGATATCTTATAATATCTATATACTAAAGATAAAAAAGGTAGATATATATACCTAGATATATATAGATATTAATAAGTATAGGTAAATAAAGGTTAATAAATATAGGTAAGTAAATATAAATATAGGTAGATATAAATAAATATAGTAGATAT